>CAUYQU010007201.1:0-41598 GCA_963574635.1 Cheracebus regulus | reverse complement strand
TGCAGGGACCTTGTCTGTTCACAGCTGCTGCCCAGGCCCCCCACAGGCCTGCACAGGGTAGAACCACAGTGAGCCTTGTTGGGGTGAATAAGCCTGAAGGTGAGCCTTCCTCCAGATCCCGGGTTCTCTCCCTCCACTGTTCCTGAATGGCTGCTGCACCGGAGCAGAACGCCCTCTGCCCTCGGCTGCCCGTACTGGCCATGCTGGCTCTCGGGGCAGCACGAGGAGCTCAGAGCCCCAGGCCAGACCCAGCCAGGCCGCTCCCCTGTGATGCTTTATGGCTCCTCTCCGGGCTCCCGACATCAGCCACATTTTGAGAGTTTGGAGAAGGAGCATTAAAGCCAGTCAAGTGGATAAATCACATTTTTAAAAAAATGGGCCAAACATGGATTTACACAGTAGCCTGTGACAAACGCAGCTTCAGGGAACGATCTTGCAGGAAACATCCGTTTTTCCAAAGGGCACCACAGCCCTGGGAGAAATAATGAGGGCTGTTTTTAGGACTGTAATTATTCCCAGGTGCTGACAGGCCAAAGATCTGATCGCTGCTGTCACTCAGCACTCATGTATGCGCCCAGCTGGGTCTATGCTTGGGTCTCCAGGTGAGCGTCCTGCTCCCAGGGGTGGCCTGTATGTCGAGTGCATCCTCGTGGTTCCTGCCCCACTCCTGCCCACGCACAGTCTCGGAGGGAATAGAGGGAAGCTCCCGTGAGCGCAGGGCTGGGGACACAGCAGGTCCTCGACCAACGGTGTGTCTTTTCTCCTGTCACAGATCTAAGGCAGGGGAGGCTTCGGCATCTCCCAATGTAACCAGCAGGCTCATGAGGCTGGGGTGCAATGATGAGAGACTGGGACTATGAGGCTGTTGCTCAGCAGAGAAATAAGGACTCCCACTGTATGAGCTGAAAAGGTCTGTGGCGGCTGCCCACACGAAGCCTTGATGTGTTATACCCGAGCAAGATTCAACAGAAGGGCCATGCTCTGAGTTTGTTGAGAGTCTACTTTTAATGCCGGCGTCCCAGAGTCAACTAGAGCTCAAACCTCTCTGCCCAGAACAAAGGGCGGTCAACATTTTTATACCAGTTTTGGGTCGGGGGCGGTAAGCAGATTATTACAGAAGCAGAAGGAGCAGGTTAGGGAAAGGGGGGGTGCCTAACAAAAATGTTCTACTTAAAGTTGTTTTTTACTCAGGATGTGGGGTAAGCAGTTGCACGGTTGCAGGTACAGGATGTATAGGCCAGTGGGCCCTGTTTCTCAGAAAACTGGTTGCAAAGATGCCAGGTGTCTCAGACCACAAGCTCTCAGAACAGAATGCCCTACATAGTTCAGGGTGGGCAACACAGCTCAGGGTGGGCAAAATGGTTAGCAGGACTGTTTAAAATGTATTCACTACAGCCAAGCTAGGGTATTTCAGATGGTCCTGATGGGGAAATGGAGGCCTATGGGAATGCTGAAGGCAGAATGACACTAGTGCTGGGTTCTGGGAGGATTGTCAGTGCCGAGCTCTCTGTAGGAGGGATGGGCTCACCAATGTGGTACAGCTGCGGAGGGCCAGGCACAGCACTTGGCCTTGGCATCTTACTTAGGGTTCACATCAGCCCTGTGAGTTAGATGTTAGCCCATTTCCCAGGTGAGAAAAGTGAGGCTCAGTGGTTAAACCACTGTCTCAGCATCCCACAGCAAATCCCTCCTCACATGTCAGTGGCCAACCTGGAAAAGACACTCAAACTTCCTGGCTTCCACACCAGGAAGTGCTCCCCAATTCCATTCACTCTGTCCCCTAGGACTAGAAGAGGGAGGGAGGGCAGGACCAGGGACCTCGGCTGGGCCCTGCTCCTCAGGAAGTACACATCGCTGCCCCTCCCACACTGACGGGGTGTGCATGTGGAACAATTAGAAGAGGAGAAAGGGCCAGGGTCATGACACTATTTAATGCCTTAATTTAGCGCCTTGAGGAGATGCAGGCTGCCCGGAGTTGCAGGACTTTATTGGTTTCTAACATCCCTGCACAAGGCAGTTCTTCCCTAAGACCCGGAGCAGTTCCCAGCTTCCACTGGGTCCTCAGCTTGTCCTTCCTCTACATTGAGCTCCCCTAACCCTGCCTCCAGGCTCAGCAGGGATTCCTGGCCCCGCACCCTGGAGTTTCTCTGCAGGTCCAGTTTCTCTGGCTCCTGTCCCACCTGATGTTGGGTTTACCTTTACTACCTCTGTCCTGGACCAAATTCCATCAGAGCAGCCTGGACCTTGCCATAGCTCCAGCATGTCCACTGTCCACCCCTGTGTGCCTCCCTAACCCTCCCCTGCAGCAGCCCAGAGGAGCCTTCAAAATAGGGGAATGAAATTCAGTCTCTTCCCTACGTAAACCCACCGGATGTCTCATTCAAATTCGAAAACAGCACCTAATCCATTTCCTGGCATATTGGTCAGTGTCTTGGCATGGGAGAGGGCCTGCCCAATGGGGTGTAGGGCCCGAGAAGAGGAAGGC
Organism: Cheracebus regulus; assembly: GCA_963574635.1. Taxonomy (NCBI): domain Eukaryota; kingdom Metazoa; phylum Chordata; class Mammalia; order Primates; family Pitheciidae; genus Cheracebus; species Cheracebus regulus. Next base: position 39,113 of record CAUYQU010007201.1, on the reverse strand, counting down.
AGCCATTGCAGCCATGGCTCAAAGAGAGGGAGCCAGGGAGTAAGCACCCCTGCCCCTCCCTCCTCCCACCCCCTGGCCTCCTCTGGTGCCTCCAGAACCCAACAGAAGCCAGGACATGGGGTGAGGGGGGCACTGGAGCCCTGTTGATGCTGTCTGTGCAGTTCTCCTTGCACAGAGCAGGGAAGGGAGTGAAGGTGGGTCTGGAGCGCACACAGAGGGTAGTACATTCTTCCCTCCCCAACCTGTGGTGGGGGCTGTTAGCTCCATCACATAGATGTGGGGGCTGATCAGGGAAGCAGGGCTGCTCAGTGATGGAGCTGACTCCAGAGCCTTCAGGCTTCCTCATCCCGGTTGAGCCCCTCCCCGCAGAACCACGGACGGGTCCCACCTGTGGGCAATGGGTAGGGCATTCAGTAACAATGCTGGCTTAAGATGCCACCACCACCAGTCATGGTGAGCAGTGACTCATTTTCAATGAAAGAAGAACTTGCCAGAAGCTGAAGCTCTCAGCTTCATGATGAACCCAAGTGCCTGACCTGGAAGTGGAGCGTCGCCTTCCCAAGACCCAGGCTGCCAAGTGCAGAGGGCATCTGATACGGTTTGAATTTGTGTCTCCATGCAAACCTTATGTTGAATTGTCTAATTCCCAGTGTTGAAGGAGAGGCCTGGAGGGAGGGGACTGGATCATGGGGGCGAACATCCCCACTGCTGTTCTCAGGATAGTGAGTTCTTGTGAGATCTGCTAGCTTAAAAGCATGTGGCTCTCTCCCCTTCGCTCTTTCTCCCCTGCTCCGCCATGGTGGGACGTGTTTGCTTCCCCTTTGCCATCCACCAGGATCCTAAGTTTCCTGAGGCCTCCCCAGCCATGCTTCCTGCACAGCCTGTGGAACTGTGCGTCCATTAAACCACTTTTATTTATAAATTTCCCAGTCTCAGGTAGTTCTTTATAGCAATGTGAGAGTGAACTAACAGAGCATCCCGGGAGGGAGGGTGAGGCCTGGTGGGCAGGTGGGGGCTGCAGAAGATCCCAGGAGAGAAGTGGAGACGACTCTGAGAGCCACAGCAGAGTGCCTGCCTTGCAGAAGCTTACGTGGCATCGGAGCCTCTGCCCTACACTCCAGGGAGCTGCTGGGAATGCCAGCTTCCCTCCTCAGCCAGCTCCTGCTGCAGCTGCTCCCTGTGTTGATGGAGCTGGAGGGAACACTGCTGGTGTTCATATTATTTGGAAAAATTGCATATAATTCTCATCCATGGATCTCCCTAAAGTCCTGAAATTATGGGAGGCTCTCTGATGGGGGACCTAGCTCAGGCTGGACACACTGAGCTGACAGAGGCCTAGACACAGAGGTTCTGCCCATCACATTGCTATGTGCCCTTGGGAGAGCCACTGGGTCTCTCTGGGTGACCCCTGGCAAGCCCTCACTGGAGTCCCACTTGGGGCCAGGCCAAGCAGCATGGCCCCTGCCCTTAGGGACTAAAGTAGAGATGTCACCATACTGCTTGGAGAGTGTGGGGGTTGGGAGGGTTAATTTGGCTGTAGACTTAACGACTCACCTCATTGCTAAAGCTGCCCTATAGCTGCGCCTAGGTTGTGCTCAGGACTGGGGTGCAGGCTCTGGGCACGGTGTTCACCCTTAGGTCACCTCTGGGCAAGAAGTGAGAAACAGGCTCTTGGAGGTGGCTCAGGGCCACTTGGGGGGAGAATTCTGGGGTCCCAGAGTGAGGTCTAAAGAGGTTCAAAATCCTGCTGGGCCCTCCGCTTGGCTCAGCAGAATCCTCACCCCAGGGAATGGGGTGCAGTGGGAGAGAGCCTCGTGGGGGCCTCCAAAGCAGAGGGGCCTCTGGATACCTGCCTTCCAGGCAGTTCTGCCTGAAATGTTTGTCATCTCCCTTTCCCAACCCTTACCATAGCTCCAAGACCCAAACAAGCCCATCCAGTGGGCGCTCCCCTTGCCAGAACTGCCCACCCTCTAGTCCCCTCATTCAACTTGTCCCCAGCCCCAACCCCTCCCCGCCTCCTCCACCCCCACCCCTGCCTGCCGGCTCTGCCCACTGGTCTACTGGGTTCTGCCGAAAGGGGAGTGAGGCCGATGGAACTTGATGGAATCTAAAAATGAGTTTTCACCATGTCAACCCTTCATCTCGCACCGTGCGACTCTCTGAGCATTTTATAGCGGTGGAGAACGGAAACAAAAAAAAGAGAGGAAAACACTTGTGTTGCTTGAGATAAATAGGGAGTGCTGGCAAGGCTGAAGTGTTAAAAACATTTCTTGTCTGCTGTTGACACCATGAATGCTGCCTGATAAGCTTTCCCTTATCTTCCTTGAAGCATCTCCATGCAGAGAGAGGGCTCCATTGCCCACCTCCTCCTACCGCCTGTCTTCAGGTTGCAGGACAGGTCAGCCTCTTCCATCCACACAAACAAACCCTGTAACATCCTTCCGGCTTGGCCAGGGGCACTTCTCTTGAACCAGAGTTGAATGGTTTTGCAGGCCTTTCTCCCTGCAAAGGGAAGGCACACACACATCGGTGAATAAGTGATAGTTCTCACAATGCCACAGCAGCACACAATGCTGTCCTCAGCCACCAGCTCTCCTGACTTCTTGGAAATATCCTCTTCCTCACCCCGGCATCTTTCTACATCACTGGGTAGAAGATCACCAGGCTTAATCCAGCTTACCAGGTGAAGGGCCTCGGTGAACACAGGGGCCTGAGGTGGTGGTTAGTCCTGGTGTATTAGTCCGTTCTCATGCTGCTAATAAGGACATACCCAAGACTGGGTAATTTATAAAGGAAAGAGGTTTAATGGACACACAGTTCCACATGGCTGGGGAGGCCTCATAATCATGGCAGAAGACGAAGGAAGAGCAAATGGACTTCTTACATGGCTGTGGGCAAGACAGCTTGTGCAGAGGAACTCCCATTTATAAAACCATTAGATCTCATGAGACTTATTCACTACCATGAGAACAGCATGGGGGAAACCATCCCCATGATTCAATTGTCTCCATCTGACCCTGCTCTTGACATGTGGGGATTATTACAATTCCAGGTGAGATTTGGGTGGGGACACAGCCAAATGAGATCACCTGGAGTCTGGGGAACTTGACCCCACACTGGACCCCCACTGCAGAATCTGAGCCACCTGGTTCCTGCCCTGAAATTCACAGGGGCAGAGCTTGGGCTGGTGGTGGGTGCCCTTACATTGAAGGGAAGTGACACAGAGTGGTTAAGGGTGTAGGTTCTTAGTTCAAATTCTGACTCAACCATTTCCTTGCTGTGCCACCGTGAGCAGGTTGCTTTACCCACCTGAGTCTGATCTTTCTTGTTGTGAGACATGGATAAGAATTTGAAGATTAGGTGAGGAAATGCCTGGAATATGACTAACACAGTACCTGAGACATGGTAGGCACTTGATATGTGTCCGTTCTCATCAATCAGTATCCATAGTGCTGCAGCTGCATGACACAGAGGCTCTCTTGGGCTTGATCCTGAACCTCCAAGGAGCATAGGTCACCCCACTCCCACCTCCATGCCCTTCAGCAGGCTCACGGACAGACACCTTCATGGCCCTTCTTGCAGGCAGAACTCATATGCAGAATGAATACAGATGAGCTGGAGCCCAGGTCACAGGAGGCCAGGCTGACCCAGTGCATTTTAGGAACAGCCTGTGTGATTGTCCCTAAAGAAACAGACGGAGCATGGGCTGAGCATGGTGTGAGGTGGGGCCACATCTCCTGCCAGGGAAGGACTGGGGTGACCTCTGCTGCTCTATCATCCTTCAAGGCACTTAGAGGGAGGAACAGGAGACTGCATGGAACTGGAAGACTCTGTTCTTACCCACGTGGGTGCCATGAGCGACACATCCTCAAAGTTCACCTTAAAATTTGCAGATGAGGACACTGGGGCTGAGAGGGGTCAGTTCAATCCCCAGTGACCCCACAGTGAGTTAGCCACAGCATCGTGGGTCTCGGACAACACCCAGGCTAGGATTCCTCCACTACCATCCCTCTGTAGGAGGTGACCTAAAGCCCCTTCCCCTGGGCTGGGGTCCCCCAGTGTGCCCACTGGCCATCTTCTTGAAGCCCCATCATTTTTCTAGTCTTCAAAGCCTTTCCACCAAGTATGCGTCTATCCCCTCCCTCTGCTCCAGGGCTCAATGTTGCCCCTGAGAAGTCCTTCTTTGGAGGTAGCTCTGAAGGATGTTGACGTCTCTTCTACTTTACATATGGGAGTAGAGACTGGGAAACATGCCAGCATCTGTTTCCTCAATTGCTGCCACTTGACTCGGCCACTGTAATCTTTTTCTGCATGTGACTTGGACCCTCCCCCAACCAAATTACAGGGATGGCAGTGCCAAAGGTGATTTGCACTTAGATTATTGATGAGTGCCTTCACCACTGTACAGACGAGGAGTTTAGAGTGAATCATAGTGTATATGATGAAGAGAAAGAAGGAGAATTTGCAAGTAACTGTGTGTGGGTTTGTATTTACATAATTCCTTCAAGTTTTAGATTTTCCTTTTCTTTATGGGTGAATTTTATGCCTTAGCTGATCCTGTGAGTCAGTAAAAAGAAGGAATAATGCATAGCACAGGTTTCACCTCAGACAGACCCAGGTCAGCATTCCAGCTATCCCAGGAACATGGCACTGTGCCTCAGTATCCCCATCCCCAGAAGGGACTAATCAGCATACATTCTACAGGGCTGTCGAGAGGATTTGATGGGATATGCATTTGTTATCTATTGTTGTATAACAAATTAACCCCAAATTTAGTGGCTTAAAACAACACATTTATTATCTCACAGTTTCCGTGGGGCAGAAATCTGGGCACAACTTAGCTGAATCCTGTGCTTCAGTGTTTCTCACAGGTTGCAATCAAAGTATCAGCTTAGGCTGGGATGGCACCCGAAGGCTCGACTGGGGAAGGATTTGCTTCCCAGCTCCCATACTTGTTGGCAGGACTCAGTTGCAGCCTCAGTTCTGGGCTGGCTCTTGGCTGGAGGATGCTTCAGTTCCCTGGCACGGGGGTGTCTCCCACATAGCAACTTGATTTACTAAAGCCCAAAAGACAAGAAAATGATATAAATAATCAGCCAGCAAGGCAGAAACCACAGTCTTTTGTAACTAAATCACAGAATTGATGTCCTGTCACCTTGCTGAAGAACTAAGTTGCACGTCCTGCTTACCCTGTCCTCCCGGGAGGCGAGGATCTTTTGGGCCACCCCAGGTTTCCTCTCATTGGATAATTTATTGCAGCGCTTAACGCAGAAATTACTTGGCCTCCCACTACGTCCCATTCAGCCTCTCCCGACCCTGCCTTTCACCACTGTTCATTCATCCACTCAGTCATTCACTCAGCAGGAGTTTATTGACACCTGCTCTGGGTCAGACCCTGGGTTGCACACTGGGAAGAAGATGACTCAGGCCCTAGCAGCCCCAGTCTATGGGGGAGGAAGGAATTCACAGTCATGTCATCCCCCAGGCCACTCAACCCTCCTCTGCCCGCCATGAATTCCACTCAGCCCTCTTAGCAGAATGCATATAGACATGACACCCTGGTTCCCAGAGAACTAGATCATCCTGAGGCCTCCCTCCTCTCTCTCCCCACCTCTACCTAAACTTTCTTTAAGTACCACAAAATAAAACTTGTTTATGCAAGGGCTTTGGTGCTGGCAAGGCAGGCAGATGGCACCAAATTAGCAGCCTGGCAGACACAGAAGGTTCTGAACACAATGGGCTGGAATGGCCCAGATCTTCCCTCACCTCTGAGCCCAGTGTGGAGGCAGCTCTGGGAGCCCTTTCCCTGCTCCCCTCTGGACCAGGCATCCTGTCAGCCAGAGGCTCAGAGAGAAGAATGCAGGGGTCTCAGGAGGAGGCCCAGGGCAACAGGGCATCATCCATCACCACTGCAGAGGGGCAGAGACAGCCGTGCTGTCCAGGCACTCACAGTCCCCCTCACAGTGCAGGGCCAGTGCTGGGCAGGGGCTGCCCGGCCAGGGATGACGTGGTCCAGCCTCCCTGCATCTAGGTGGGGAAGTCATCTAGACTGCCCATCTTCTGGACTAGAAGTTTGAGAGCAAGACTAGGAGGTTGTCTTCACTTCTCTGATGCTATATTCGCTTATTTGCAAAGTGGGGAAGGGGACGCCAATCTACAGAGTTGCTGGGAGCTTCCTGTTCTGTGATCAGCCAAGTTGAGCTCACCCAGTTCCTGTTCTGGGATGAAGTGCTATGGAAGCCCACCTTGAAGGGCACCTTCTGAGGATTGGACAGGGAAGGAGAGGGAAACGGTGTGAGTGACTCTCAGTCCCAGACGGCCTGACTCTGTCCTGTGTCCTTCCATCAAGTCCCCTTGATATACCTGGGGGATGACTGGTTCATATCCAAACATCCTTGCCTGGTCTTTTCTCTCTCACCCAATAAGAGCTGATTATCACAGCAGCTCAGACATTCCTCAGGGAGCTAGCCTTCCTGAAACATTAGGGAAATATCTGTCCTTCCCCTTGTGAGATCCTTGTGGACAGTCACTTTGTTGTTCTTATTTATCCTAGTACCCCCTCACTGAATAGGGGGCCAGGCAGATAGTTGGTACTCAATAATTGCGTGTCAAATGGCTATATGAATGCCACACAGATGCCAACACTCATCATTCCCATCCCTTCTTTTCTGGAAGCTGTCCTTCTCCCTGCAGGATGAGGCGCAATCCTCCTGCCTCCAGATCACACTGTTCAGCACCGTCTCCATCGTGGCCCACCATGCTGTGGCCTAGGGGTTGATTTGGAAACACAGATCTGATCACATCAACCCTGCTTTCTCTTTGCCCTCCACTGTCTCCTTGCGGTTGGGATGAAGACGCAAATCCCTAAAGTGGGAGTTGAGGTCCTTGCACAGTCCTGCTCCTGCCCTCTCTGTGGGCTCCCATCCACTCCTTGCCTTTCAGCCACATAGGCCTTGAATTTCTTGGTGGTTGCCAAGAGCCCTCCAGCCACTGGGCCTTTTCATGTGCCATTGCCTGTTCTGAACACTCTCCCTGAGCTCCAGGCTCACCTGATAACTCTGCTTTGTTCTTCAGATGGCAGACGGAGGGTCACAGCCTCAGGGACCCCCTCCCAGCCTGCCTTGAAACCCCTCATCATCCCTTGACTCTGTCCTGTGCTCTCACAGCATCCCGAGCCCCTCCTCTGGAGCACCTATCACAATACGCTGCTTTGTGTGATTCTAGATTAGTCTCTGTCTCCTCTAGGCTGAGCTCCAGGAGGGTCCGTGGTGGTTTTGCTTCCTGTTGATTCCCCAAACACAGTGGCTGTCACATAGTAGATGCTCAACAAATGTGTTGCATAAAGAATGGTGACACTGCAGGTTTCAAAGTCCCTCCAAGAGTGGGGAATATGACTCAGGCAGATGATGGCTGGTACTAGGGTCAGGCAAGAGAGGTGCCTAGGCCACAATATTTAGGGAGGGCTTCAGCCATCTCCAAATCGCTGGTGCTGACCTCAGGCTCTGCATTTCAATGACGTCACCAAATGCCAGCCAAAGGGAGTGAGAGTAGACAAGAGGGAAAAGACATGAGATGTCAGAGAATTGCCGGCTCAGCTTCCTGGGCCTACATCTGGAAAGCTGATCTGTGCAGAGGACGGATGCATCTCCCACCCACACAGGCATCTGGCTCCCAAAATAGTCTCCAGAATACCCCTCGGCAGCTGAGCTGATGTGTATTTTCATAACCGCCTGATGTTGTTTTGCTTCTGCAGGCTCATTACAGAAACAGGAAAGAGAAACGGACTAATTGTCCCAATTGTGGACGTAATGGGGGGATTCTTACCTTCGCAGGCTGCTGCTCACGTGTGGAATTTGCAATGGAAATCTCAGGGCCCTTTGGTTACTCAGTTCTCAGCTGATGAGGCGCTTTGCAGCGATTGTCTGTGTGGTGGTTGGGGCTGACTGGCTGATGGAATGTGGTCTAATGGCCTCATCAGAAGCACTTGTGAGACCATGGTCCCCCTTACAGAAGACGGGCAAGGGTGCCACTCCTATTCCGGTACACCTGGGCCAGATACCAAGTGAACAAGAAGCTCCCAGCAGCTCCTGCTCTACTTGACCCACCACCTGCTACCTGGGAGCTGCCCCCCATCCTGCCTGGATGCAGCTCCACCTGCTCTGGGGAAAGGGTCTCCAGGAGCCTGCCCCAGGAAGATCTTGACCCTCCTCATGGAGAAATCCAGGCCCAGAGTCCTAAAGATTTGGGAGCAGCAAACGTGGGCTATGCCTCCCTCTCTGTACGCTCTTCCTCTCCAGTGTATTCTTCAGAGCCCAGATTGGGCTCCTTCCCTCCTCCAGGAAGCCCTCCCTAATGCCTCCAGACCATGCTGGCCTCTTCCTTTCCTAACTGCTTCCCCAAGCTCTGCAGGGCAGTGTAGGGTTGGGGAGGAGCATGGACCTCCTCTGCCCTCCTAGAGTGCTTGATCTAGGGCAAATCACTTGACTTCTCTGGGACTCCATTTCCTCCAGGTAGAATGATGTATTTGAATTCATTCACTCATGCAAGCATGCATTCTATGGTAATGGAAATTAAGGCATAGTTTTGTTTAGGCACAGTGGGAATGTGAAGGATGATGTTCTGGCTCGGCTCCCCTCTGGGGACACTGGCCTTGGTGTCCTCAGTAGAGTGCCCACCCTTCTGAGCACCCTGGGACTCACCCAATCACACATGCTCAGGAAGCTGGCTCCCTGGCAGGATGCGGGGGATTCTGGGATCTCCGCTCCCCTGAGGAGATACCAGGCAGTCCCCTGTCAGCCTCCTCCTGAGAGCCCAGGATGCAGTGGATGGGGCACTGGCCTGGAAGTCACAGGGCTCTGGCTTCAGGCCCTGCTCTTCCCCACTGCAGCCCCCTAGGCAGGCCACAGCCCACCTGTATGTCCCTGTGTCTGCGCCTCTATGGTGGGACTAATAACGCTCGGATACTGGCTATGGACTGCACACTTATGCTGTGCCAGTCACCAAGCTGAAGTCTTATCCCAGTGACTCCTCTCCATGGTCCTGTGAGGTGAGTCATTGTGCAGATATGACACCCTACTCTCAAGGAGGAGACGTGGTTTGCCCAAGATCACACAGCTAGTAAATGGCAGAGGATCAAAATCTCACATGTACTCCATAAATGTGTACACATATTATGAATCCATATAAAAGTTAAGACAAAGAGCCGGGATTTCAGTGCTACCTCCTCCAATGGGCTCATCCATTCTGTGTGGACATACTGTGAAGCTCGGTGGACGTGTGTGGAGTTACTACTGTTACTATCCTTCTACGCCAGTCTCCACTGGCCAGAGGAACAGGGTCCCAGCCCTCAGCTCTGCCTCTCTGAGCCCATTTCCAATATCTCCTGGGGATGGTGTTTCTGCACAGAAATGCCACCACCTCCCTGAGCACTGCTGTCTTCCTCCGAGGGCCCCATGGGCAGACGCTGCTGCTCTCATGGGGAAGCAGTTGATTATTTATCGAGTTTTAATTCCCAGAGCCATGGTCTCCATGAGGCTGTCTGAAGCTTGTGTGCAGTGGGTGAGAAACAGAGAGGGAGAAATGGCCAGGCTCATTCATTTTTTTTTTCTTTCATTGCCCAAATGTTTACTTAGCGTCTATTATATGTCATGTACTATATTTTCCGGTGGTGGCTACAGAGTAGAATTGGGACTCATTGGTTTATGGGTGACAGAAACACATTGCAAACTGACTCAAACAGAAAAAGACATGCATTGACTCATGAAACTGGAACATCTGGGAGACTGCTGGTTTCAAGCCTGTCTTGATCCAGGGGCTCAAGCAGTTGTACCTAGTCTGTGCAGGTAGGTGTACCATAGAAAGCAAAACAGACAAGGGTCTCTGTCTTCTGGGGCTCACATTCTGTCTGTCCTGATCATCTCTCTTTTTCTATTTTACTCCATCTTTCAGAGATTTGTCTATCTGTGTCGGCTTTCTTTTTAGACAGCCTCCTCCTGCAATGGCCAGTCTTATATTCTACCAGCTTAGCAACCATAAGGAAAGGAAAGAAAGAGCCTCTTTTACACTATTTTCAGCAAAAGTCCAAGGGCAAACTCTGATTGGATTAACGGTGATCACATGCCCATCTCTGAGCCAATCACTAAATTCAGTGGAATGGAAGTCACTGATTGGCCTGGCCCGAGTCACATGTTTAACCTTAGAGCCAGAGGTGCAGGGCTGGGCTCTGTCCTGGTCAAAGAACCTAGACAAAGACTATGTGGTGGGCAAGGGGCACAGTGCCAAAAGGAAAATTTAAAGAATGGCAGAGGTGGTGAGAGGATCGTGAGCAGGTAAACACAATGATATTTTACAGGGTGAACCTAATTCCTACCTCTTGCTTGGCAGCTGGGCTGGGATGGCCAAACTCAACTGGACTCATGTGGGTGACCCTGAGGAACCTCCACAATCAGAGGGAGATGATGCACCTGCAATCTAGCACCACCTCTGGCCTCTGAACTCCTGCCTTCAGTTCACCCCAGCTGACCTGGCCTCCGTCTGAGGGGTGAGGGTGGGCAGAGCTGTCCTGATGCTGCTGGGCCCACAGAGCACATGTTGGCTCAACTGCTCCCTGGCTCTGAGACCCTGAATAAGTTTCCTAACTTCTCTTAGCCTCAGTGTCCTCATCTGTAAAACGGGAATGGTTAAACTGACCCTGTGGCAGGGAGGGTTGCTGTGAGAGCTAATGACAGCTGTGACTCTTCTGGCCTCGGCACACAGTAGGCACCGAGTAGAGCTGTCAACAGCAGGTGCTCATGGAATGGCAGCCATTGCCGTGATCTCTCTTCTGGCGCTTTGTTGTGGGTGATGGGTGTTGCTAATGGGTTTGCCTCCGCCATCTGACCATGACCCCCTCCAGCATAGGAACATGAGCGATCTTTCTCCCTGATCCCAGAGCCCTGCACATGGCCTGGCATTCCATGGTGGATCTGCTGAGTCATTGGAAACTGGCTTTGAAAGGATGAAGGACAGGGAGGGAGCTTCGTGGTCATTGTCCAACAACAGCCAGGCCTTGAACCTCTCTTGGTTGTCTATTCACAGAGCACATGTCTCAGCAGGACACACATTTCTTGGCAGCAGAGGGGAGTTATTTAAAGACCCTGTTAAGATGGCGGAACCTTAATAGAACAGAGGAGTTGTCAGCGCTGGGGCCCCAGAGGTGCCTGAGAAGGGTAGGACACACGTGTGGGATTTATTCCCAGCTTTTCAGAGACACTTTGCTTTATATTGTGCTCAGAGTGTGAAGATGCCAACTGGCCCCAGTGACACGAAGGGGCAGCCTTGTGCTCATGGCAGGTGGGTCTTGTGAGTGACACTTCTGTCTTGGGGATGTGGGCAGCCTTATCTAACTTTTCCTTTAATCTCTTCTTCGAAGTTTGCAGAGAGCTGAGCTATGAACTGCAGAAATGCGAGGATATGCCGTTTTGGCAGGAGCAAAAAATAGACATAGCAGCAGACACTGGATTAATATGTCCAACCAGCATGGACACCTACTGTGTGCTGAGCCCTGGGCTTACTGCTTTATAAAGAGCTCTGGAGAAGGAGGCAGGTGCATAGTAGGCTTCTGATAATTCGTAGCTCTACTCTAACCATGATGATAGTGACGATGACAATTAATACTGGTGATGGTGACACTGGCTCCCCCATATCCACATCCACTCTCCTGCCATCAGGTGTCAGCCGCTCCTCACTGGACCATGTCCCCCAAGGCTCAGTCACTAAGGAGGGGCTTTATTCCTTCTCTCTGGCTTAGTTCATCCTGTGACCCACATATCAGAGGAGGGGGCATATTTGTTCTGGTCAGGACTGCATCTTGCTCAGCTCACACTGGGAACTAAAGCTTCCTGCCCCAGGCCAGTGCTGACCAGCATGAGACTGTGTCTTTTGGTTTCTGGTCATGGTGCTTATAGTTCAAAATCAGACCGATGTTTGTTCTCCTTTCTCTCCTCCCAAGGAGAGACCACCTTAATAGACCTAGCACCATTTTCCTATACCTATCATCTGGGCACAGCTTTCCTATACAAATTTATGGATTCTTGGACCACCAGAGGAGGGAAGAACTAGGGGATCATCTGGTCCAACTTCCTCATGTTACAGCTGGTGAAACTGAGGCCTGTAGTGGGCACATGATCTGCCGGGGTCACACAGTACATTGGTGGCAGAGCAGGGGCCAGGACTCACTCTTCTCACCTGCAGCCGATACTCTCCCAGCTCTACCTTAGCCCACACGGATCCCAGGCCTGGGGTGCTGGCTGAACCCAGAATTCCAAGTCTAGGATAGAAAAGGGAGGGGCAAAGTTAAACAGAATTGTCTTAGTCTATTTGGGCTGCTATAACAAAATATCATAAATTAGGTGGTTTACCAACAACAGACATGTAATTGTTACAGTTCTGGAGCCTGAAACATACAGAATCAAAGTGATGGCAGGCTTGGCGTCTGGTGAGGGACGGGTTTCTGGTGCAGAGATGGCACCTTCTTGCTGTGTTCTGACATGGCTGAAGGGAAGGGACAAGGAAGCTCTCTGGGGTCCCTTTGATCAGAGAGGTGGATGGGGCTGGGAACAGTGGTGGCTCACACCTGTAATCCCAGCACTTTGGAAGGCTGAGGCAGGCAGATCACCTGAGGTCAGGAGTTCGAGACCAACCTGACCAACATAGTGAAATCCCATCTCTACCAAAAATACAAAAAGTAGTTGGATGTGGTAGTGTGCACCTGTAATTCCACCTACTTGGGAGGCTGAGGCATGAGAATAGCTTGAACCCAAGAAGCAGAGGCTGCAGTGAGCCAAGATGATGCCACTGTACTCCAGCTTGGGCAACAGAGCAAGACTCTGTCTCGGAAAAAAAAAAGAGAGAGAGAGAGAGAGAGGTAGATGGCTATGAGGATGTGACAGTGGAGATCATGTCATAATGAGCTGAAGTGTTCTTGGTGGAGGCGTGAGGGAGAGGTGGGGAGATGGGGGGTGGAGGCAGGCAGGGGCTCCCATGGCATGAATCCCATTCATAAGCACCCTCTCACCTCTCAAAGGTCCCACCTCCTAATGCCATCATCTTGGGAGGTGAGATTTCAACATATGACTTTGGGGGGCCACTAGCATTCAGACCACAGCAGGAGGTGTAGACTTTGGTGGAGAGCAGGAAAATTAAGCCTAGTGAATAAAGGTCTCACACTAGGCCCGTTATGCCCTGAAGGGGCCAGGGAATGAGTTTCTCTAGTCCTGACGGTGGCCAGTGGACAGACTTAACCCCATGAATGCCATGGCAGTGTGGGATGAAATTGGGACAGATGGGCTAGGCATGGTGGCCCATGCCTATAATCCCAAGGCTTTGGGAAGCCAAGGCAGGAGGATTGATTGAGGCCAGGAGTTCAAGACCAGCCTGGGCAACAGAGCAAAATCTCCGTCTCCACAAAAAATAAAAAAGTTAGTAGGGTGTGACGGTGCACACATGTGGTCCCAGCTACTTGGAAGGCTAAGGTGGGAGAATCTCTTGAGCCTAGGACTTCAAGGCCGCAGTGAGCTGTGATTGTACCACTGCACTCCAACCTGGGCTTCAGAATGAGACTCTGTCTCTAAAAAACAATAAATGCGTAAAGTGAAAAAAACTGTGATGGGCTCACGATGAATGGGAAGAATAAGGCCCCTGTAGCTGTAGCAGTCAGTGTCAAGTAGCCAAGTGTTCTCTGTTGGAAAGGCCATTCACCATGAAACATGTTGTTTTTACTACTGGTTCCATTTTCCCTTTTCAATGAAAGGACTGTGAGAGTCAGTTTTAATTGCTTCTCTGGAACTTTCTTTGCAACCTCTGGAGAGTTTTCATAATGCAGGACGTCTCTAAGTGTTCAGGACACTGTGTTGCATGTCATATTCTTCAAACATATTCCGCCATTGTTCTCAAAACGCCAGTTACCACCACCCAGAACTTGTGTTCTCCTGAGCCCAGTTTGGGAAATGCTGGCCTTTAAAAATCAGTGTGATTTAGGAATGAATGCTCACAGACTTGGCTGGGCTCTCCTGAGCATCTGCACCCAGTGTTAGGAGGTGTGAGCCTGCGAGCACTATGTGTACTCTGTTCCTCTGTGATACATGGTAGGAAATCTTCCTACAAAGGCACAGTGATTTTGGAGTCTCATCTCCCAGTTCCCAGCTCACCAAAATCTCTGAAGCGAAACCAAATGGGCAGGGAAAACAGTATCCCAAGACTTCCATGGGCTTGCCAAGTTGCTCTTAGTAGTTCAGGTCTTATCAATTTCATAAGAATGTTATTAATTTCATAAGAATATTTCTCAGATATCTGTGTTGCAGGTCATGGGATCAGAATCTCATTGCTGGAATTTTAGGGTGGCATGAATCTGTTCCAGGGGTTTCTGAGGCTTGGGTTTTGTGACAGGCTTAGCGATCACATCATCAAGGAGGTTGGGTCACCCCCACTGTTTCACATAAGAATTGGCCAAGCCCCTCCCAGCCAAGGTCATCTGGCTTTCCATCACCGCCCTTCATTGAGCATGCTTTACTCTCTGGTTGAAAAGCAGTCATATAACGGGACCTTCAAGGCCCTGTAGGACCTGACCATGCCAACCTCTCTGGCTTCATCCTGGTCCTTGTCCTTTTAGTCACCAGCCTCCAGCCACCCAGGTCTCCCTGCAGTTCCTCCGGAGAAAGAATCATGCCCCTTCTCACCTGTAGGCCTTTGCACATGCTGGTTCCTTGGCCTGATGTTCCTTCTTCCCATCTCTCCCCACACCTTATCTAGAACACTCTCTCCTTTTGTATCTCCACTGAAAAGCCACTTCCTTCCTTCCTCTCCTGCCCTTGACCTGAGGGGACACAGACCCCTTGATGAAGTCATCAAATCTCTTCTTTATTGTTTGAGGTCTGTCTTCCTCATAGACTGTAAGCTTCCTGAAGGCAGAAATTGCTTCTGTCTTGTGGCCTCTGTGGCTTTCTTAGGGTTAAGCCAGGGCCTGACATACAATAGATGCTCAATAAAGTGTTTGTTGAATAAACACCAAAAAGAATGAGTGAGTGAATGAATTACCTTTGTCTGACCCATCGCTGTCAATTTCCAGAGCTCTGCAGGGTTTGTACAGATTCAAACCTCCAAAGAACATAGTCTCAGTCATGGGACCCCCTGCCTGCCCCTTGTCTCCCCTCCTCTGCTCCCCATCATACCTCCACCAGCAGCACTTCAGCTCATCATGGCCCAGGCTCAGCAGTCACTCCTGCAGGGAGTTCCTTCATATACACAGAAGTACATCTCCTTCCTCGCTGGACCTCTGGAGCTTTCTAGGCTGGAAGAGCAAATATTCATCTTCTACACCCTTTCCCACTCACATCATCCACTTAAAGAGAAAGGAGGCCAGTCCAGGATTCAACTTAGAGCCAGTTGCTTGTGGGGCGAGTCGGTAGGAGTATTTATTCACACTAAGTGAGCATTTACTATGTGTCAGGCACTATTCTAAACCTAGCAAAGGTTTCAAATCACTTAACCTTCTAGAAAACTCTAGAAGTTTATGATTTCCCCCTTTATACGTGGGGAAACGGAAGCACACAGCACTTACAGAAGTTGTCCGAAGTTCACCAGGCAGTCGCTGGGCGTGCACGTTTGAACGAGGACTTCCGGGCTAGGCTCCTGCACACTGCACAGCAGGTCTTCTTCATCTGCTTACAGTGGTGTCACCAAGGACTGGGCCAGGTGACGCTTTTCCTGGGCCTTTAGGCATAAGCAAAGGGCAGGACTCAGTGCCTCATACTTAGCAACTGGAAGTCAGGGTTGGGCGTGATGGCCCGAGAGGGAGGAGTATGAGGAGGAGCTGGCATTTTGGGGGATGGTAGAGAGAGCCCTGGAGGGGTTGTCAACACCAGAGCGGCAGATCAGGGGCCACAGAAGGGAGAGGCCAGCCAGGGAGATCTCCGGAGCCCCAGGCAGGGGCATCTGTTTTCATTTTATTTTTTGATGCTCTGGTCCCCGGCACTTTGACCTGGCCTTCTGGAATGTCAGCGGCAGGTCACAGTCTCCTCTTTGTGGTCCTGCAGGAAATGGAGGAGGCCGGTAGGCTCCCTAGGCTTGGGTAATGTGGGGCAGAGAAAGGCCTGTGGTTGCAGGAGGTCAGCCAGAGAGGGTTTGGAGGGTTCAGGTGAGAGCTGGACCCAAGAGCTGCAGGTACTAAGACACTGGCCACCCCAAGAAATCCTCGGCCAGGAACTCCACATCTCAGGGGTTTCGGGCCGAGGTCCTGTGGTGTGCACATTATGCCTGGGCCCCTCAGGAAGCTCTTGGCCCCCGGGACATGGGAGTTCTGCCTGGCCTGTGCACAAACCTGTCTTCCTCCCAGCCCCACCTCCCACCTCCCCTCCCTCAGCATCTGGAGAAGCAGGAATGGACTCCCTGAGTCACAGTTCTGTTTCCATCCGTCTCCACTGAGATATTTGCCCAGCGAATGAAAACACTTGTATTCATCAGAAGCTTGGGAGCCGAAACGAATGTTTCCATGTATCTGTCTTCCAGTGCCTCGCAGAGCCCCAGGAAGGGGGCAGAGCTCGGTGGCTGGAAGCACCTTGGCCATAAGAGGGCGATCTTGCATCAGCAAAATGATACTGTGCGAGGTCCTGGAGAGCGCACTTTTCCGGACTTAGTCCGCCTCCCTTGTGCCACTCCCACCCCCACTGCCATCATGAATTTTTAGGATGGCTTCCCTTGTATAGAGTCCAGGCCACCGGGGACAGGAGGACGGATTTGATGAGGCTTCACAAGCCCCTCTGCTTGTAACTATTTTTATGGAGGGAATGGATCAAACCCTGACTCATTCTGTCAGCTCAGATCTTCTCAGTGAAGCTCTTGTCAATCATTGGTTGATCAATGTATTAAAAAAAAAAATCTGACCCAGGACAAGCCACAGACTCAAAGAAAATATTTTCCAAATACATATCCAATAGAGATACGCCCAGAACACATACATAACCCTCAAACTCAACCACAATAAAACAAAGACCCTAATTATGATGGATTTTCTTCAAGCAGACACGTCACCAATGAAGAGATGGAGTGAGAAGTAAGCGCATGAAAAGATGCTCAATATCGTTAGCCATCAGGAAAGACAAAACCACAGGGGGATGTCACTTCACACCCGCTAGGATAAAAGGGCGGCTGACAGCACCAAGGGCTGTGGGGACGAGGAGTGACTGGGGCTCTTCTCGGGAATGCAGAGTGTAAAGCCATCTTGGGAAACAGCCTGGCAGTTTCTTAGAAAGTTTAACACACGCCACCATATGATCTGGTCATTCTGCTCCAAAGTGTTTACTCATGACAGGAGAAGACATACGTCCATACACACATTTGTGCACAAACGTTCTAGCAGCTTTATTTATAGCCACAAACTGGAAACGATCCAAATACCCATCAACAGGTGAATGGAGGAACAAAATGTGATTCATCCATGCGATGAACATTCTTCAGCAATAAAAAGAAAGGAAATGTTGATACATATCACATAGAGGAATCTCAGTGTAATTATGTGGAGTGAAAGAAACCAGACGAGGAAGAGAACATGCTGTATGATTCCAGCAGATACAATTCTAGAAAAGGAAAACTAACTGATAGTCATGGAAAGCCGATGAATCACTGCCTGGGGCAGAGGAGGCAGTGAGTGATGGGAGAGGGGATGATCCGGGGGCAGGGGACCGCATCTGGGGATGATGGGTATGTCTGTTACCTGGACTGTGATGGTGATTTCACGAGTATGAACATAGGTCAAACTCAGCAAATTGGTATGTGAAATACATACAGTTTATTGGAAATCAGTTGTAGCACAATAAAGCTGTTTAAAAATTTTGAAAGGTTACTACAGGTGGGCATGGTGGCTCACACTTGTAATCCCAGCACTTTGGGACGTCAAGGCGGGTGGATCATGAGGTCAGGAGTTCAAGACCAGCCTGGCCAAGATAGTGAAACCCTGTGTCTACTAAAAATGCAAAAATTAGTCGGGAGTGGTGGTGGGCGCCTGTAATCCTAGCTACTGGGAAGGGTGAGGCAGGAGAATTGCTTGAACCTGGGAGACAGAGGTTACAGTGAGTCAAGATTGTGCTACTGCACTCCAGCCTCAGCGACAGAGTGAGACTCCATTTCAAAAAAACAAAAAGGATAAAAAGGTTACTACATTGTGGAGTCCTGCAAGCTCTGAAAGACGAATGCATCTTATGCGTCTTGGTCCATGAAAAAGTGCATCATTGACCCCCAGTTTCTCATTCGCTCTCGAGTAGCGCCGTTTTCCACATAACTTTGCAGTGCTGTGGGTGGGCAGTGTGTCCTGCCCCTTGGCAGAAAGCAGATGGTTCCCCCACATGAATTGCTTCGGGCAGTGGGGTGTCAGCAGACGTGACGCTTCTGTGACGCACTTGGGCTGGCTCTTGCCTCTTACCACTGTGGTGAGAACATGGCTGGACAGCCTTCCGGAGATGAGAGACGCATGGAGCAGAGCCAAGTTCTTCCCGTCACCCCATCCAGGCTCAGCGACATCAGCCAAGGTCAGCCTACAACAGCCAGCAACCGTGGAACCCCCCCCTCAGACATGTAAGTGAGTTCAGCCAAGAGCCGCAGAGCTGCCTAGCCAACCTACAGCCGACCCCAGAGGAGAGAGCAATAAATGTGTTTTGACATTAGACAGTGAGGTTCTCTGGGTTTTGTTAGGCAGTTTTATTGTAGGACTAGGCAACTGATTCAGGTCCTATTAGAACAGTCTGGGGCTATCCAGGAAGACTTCCTGGAGGAGGTAAAGCAAATTGGGTTTTGTTGTTGTTGATGTTAAGTACATATTTTATTTTACTTATTATTATTTTTTTATTTCTATGGGTTATTGGGGAACAGGTTGTGTCTAGTTACATGAGTAAGTTCTTTAGTGGTGATTCGTGAGATTTTGGTGCACCCATCACCCAAACAGTATATACTGCACCCAATTTATAGTCTTTTATCCCTCATCCCCTTTCCAGCCTTTCTCCCTGAGTCCCCAAAGTCCATTGTGTCATTCTTATGCCTCTGCATCCTCATAGCTTAGCTCCCACTTGGGTTTTAATAGTGAGTGTGAAGTGGCCAGAGGGCTAGCAATGGGAAGGCAGCAGTCCACAGGCTTGGGAGAACTTAGTTCAGGTCGCTGGGACCATTGCTCAGTGCGACCAGAACCAAGGGTGGTCCGTGGAGGGGGATGGGATGGACAGAGAGGCCTGCCCCCATCCCAAGGATCTTGAATGCCAGGCCCTGGCATTTTTAGAAAATACAGAGCCATGGCAGGTTTTCAGTGAGGCTGGCCTTTTAGGACGATCATTCACGTGGCCAGCACAGAGGGTGGATTAGAGGCAGGAAGAGTTGAAGCTGAGGCTACCGTGCAGGTGAGCGAGGATGGTGGCCTAGACCCTGGCTGGGATGGAGACCCCATGAGAGCCATTTGAGGGACAACGACCCAAGGGAGTGTCCATGTAGCTGGCGCTTCCTTTACAGAATTTCCCCTATTCCTGCCTCGTCCCAACTGGGCCATAAAGCTCATGGCCTGCATCAAACACACCCCTCCCTGTAGCCAATTAATTTCATTTGGCCACCAATTTGTAAAGATTTACTAATCAATAAGAGCTGGGCAGTATCTTTTAAGGCTCCAAGCGCAGAGGGTGCAACGATCTTCACAGGATGCTTGCAAGGTGATTGTATTGATAAGAACCCTGGTTTACCTCCTATGTTATTGTGCATTACATGTGACTAAATGCATCCTCTCATAATCAATCCACAACTAATTACCATTACAGATTGATTAAACGGGAAGGATGCACTCGCATGGCATAAAGGAGGAGGTTTGTAAGAAGGTGCAGTTGACGTCGATGAATAGGGCTTCAGTTTCCCACTTGCTGCTCTATTAACTCACGCAAGCTTTGCAGGAGCTTTTCGGAAGCTTTGCAGGAGCTATGTAGCCAGAGGAGGCTGCAAGTTACTGGACTGCTACCATCTAGCTATGTCTGTGGCTTCAGGCAATTCACAAAACCTCTGTGGGTTGCAGTTTCCTCTTCCTTAAAAGGAGGGTAGCAATATCAACACCAAAAAAGCACGGGCTAGTTTTTTCCTTTCAGACCTGCTGGGAGATAGTCTCCCTCCTACCTTGTCCCCACCCCAGCCTGTATCCTCTGCAGACAAAGGTCTCTTCTCAGTCCCTGGGGCAGGAAAGAGGAACTATATTCCCTCTTCTGGGCTCCCTGTGGCCCAGTCACAAGCCCCACCTTGTAGAGAGGGCAGGACTAGTGCCCTGTATCAAAACCCTGCCTGGAAGACTTAGCTCCTCGACTTCTAAAATAATCTCCAAAGATTCATCATCATCTAATATTTATTCCGGAGACTGGAGCATGCAGATAAGGTGAGTGTGTGATGGCAGAAATGCAGAAAGACTTTCCAGTGTCTAAGCCACAAAGTGCCACACTCACGTGGTTTATTGTGGGTTTGGCTGGGGGACCCAGGAAGAGGAAAAGAACCCATTCTAAGATGATGGCATATTCTGATGGGAGTTTCTCCAGTGACAGAGGTTGCTTCTCAGGATGCTAGCATTTTAGAGCCTCACAGTCATCAAAACCTAGAATCTTATATCTCTGAGTCTTAGAATCTTTAATAGGATCTCAAACTATAAAACCTAGAGTCAAATGTCAGAATCACAGAATTTCAGGATCGCAGGGACCTCAACCACGGTCTTGCCCAAACACCCAAACAGCAGCCAAGTCATTCCAACATGTGAGGGCAAAGCCCTCCAGGCAGAGGGAAGAGCATGTGCAAAGGCCCTGAGGCAGGAGTGTGTGGGATGCGTTTGAGGAAGAGAAAGCTCTTGTTTGACCTCCCTGGGCTGCTAAGAGCCCAAGACTTTGGGACATATCAGGAATAAGGAGAGGATGCTCCCCCCAGGGCTGGGCAACTTGAGGGCAGGTGCCCAGTACACAGCATGTGATGATGAAAAGCCTGAAGACATTCAGTTCAGGGCCCTACATGGTCAGAGAGACCCTCACATGGGGAGAGACAGCCTGGGTGTGAGGAGCCTGACTGGGGGCTGGGTGGGGGAGGGGGAGGGACAGGTCCTGGGGTGTCTCCTCTTGGAGAAGAGAAGGGGGTGCCTTCCAGGGGCCATCGGTGTAAGGTTTGGGCTGCACTCGGAGGCCCCAGGTGTAGCCCCTGATCATGAGGAGGTGGGTCTGGCCAAGTGGGTGGGAGGATTGCCAAGTCACACAGACCCAAACTCAAATGCCAGGCTCAGTCAAGGACCCCCTATGTGACCCTGGGCCACAGGGAGCACCAAGAGAGCAGAGAACAGCCTGATGAGGGGGCTTGGATTATTCACGATTTGCTTCCGTGGCACCTGAACGAGCTCAGAGGGTACCGGCCAGAGGCTGGGGTAGTACTGGCATCCTGGGGATGCTTTTGAAGGACAGTGCTCATCTAAACGTGGACGTCCTGGGAAGCTCCATTTTGGCCAGTAACCTCAGGGTCATGCTGCATGGAAACGCCACGAGAGGCAGAGGTGGGAGGGCTGAGGGGTGGGGGGAGCATGGAGTCAGGAGAGGCTTTGGAGAGGCGAGGGCAGGCATACGTGGGCCTGTAGAGGATTCAGAGAACACTAATAACTGTCCACTAACTGAGCACCTCACCTACTGTGCGCCAGTTTACACATGCATTCACTTGCAACTTTTCACACCCACTGTGTGCCCTGCCCCAGGCTGTGACTTGAAAACACAAGTGGGACTGAGACAGGTGTGGTGTATACCTTTGTGGGGCTGTTGCTCAGGTGAAGCAGATGGAGGTAAAAACCCTTCAATAAACAAGTGAGATAATGATAGAATGAGGGGCGTGCCGTAAAGCAAATCAGAAAGGGCCAGTATAGAACTTTGCCTCCTCACTCAATCCTCCAAAGCATCCTGTATTTACAAGATCCTATTCTAAGCCCATTGTACAGCTGAGAAATCTGAGGCCCAGAGAGCTGAGTCACTTGTTCCAGGCCCATGGCTGAAAGCGGCAGAGCCAGATCTAAGCGGGCAACCAGCGGACACAACAGACTGCAGCTGCTCAGCCCCACCTCACGCCCCTCCCTAAGGGCAGAGGTGTTCCCAGTGGGTGTCGGGGACCCACTGTGCACCACAGAGACCACAGGGCAGGCGCTGCCCTGGGTGAAAGGGGCTGCAGAGTGAGGGAACCTGGGTCAGAATTCTGCTTCCTTCACTTGCTGGTTGTAGGATTCTCAGTGGGTTTACTGCCTTTCTCTGCATCTCAGTTTCCTCCTCTGAAAAACGGGAATGATGACCTATATCTTGGAGGGCTGTTGCAGGGATCAAATACAAGAAAGATGTAAAGTGGTTCTAGTCAGTGTTGAAAATACTCTTCAGAGACGTAGGGTAGGAGTGCTAAAAGTTGTGCTTCAGCCAGGTGTGGTTGTTCACGCCTGTAATCCCAGCAGTTTGGGAGACCGAGGTGGGTGAATCACGAGGTCAGGAGTTCAAGACCAGCCTGGCCAAGATGGTGAAACCCTGTCTCTGCTAAAAATACAAAAGTAGCTGGGCATGATGGCAGCCATCTGTAATACCAGCTACTTGCGGGCTGAGGCAGGAGAATTGCTTAAACCTAGACGGTGCGGGGAAGCGGGTAGAAGTTGCAGTGAGCCAGGTTTGAACCACTGCACTCCAGCCTGGGCAACAAAGTGAGACTCCATCTCAAAAAAAAAAAAAGATGTGCTTCATGTATTTGAAGAAGGCCTGTGTTCCCCTCTCTCTCTCTCACTGCTTTCAGAAGCTTTTCCCATAACCACACACATGTGGTGGAAAGAAACCTTGTCCAGGAGTCGGAGGACACAGAGGCTCTAAACCTCTGCTGTGTGGGCTGCAGCAGGTCACTGCTCTTCTCTGACCCTCGGTTTCCTTATCTGTAAAACTGGAACATGATGCCCCGCTGGAGGCCACTATGAGGGTTGAACACAGTGATGTAAATTGAGGGCCAAGCATGGAGCCAACACAGACAAGATACTAAAATACACCAGGCTGTTTCATTTGGCGAAAGGTGTTCAATTCCCTCTTTTAAACTCATACACTTTTTGGCTTCTAAATATGCAATGGGGCAGGAAGAGCAGTGAGTCTGGAAGCCAGAAATTCCCGTGCCTCTATTCTCTCCTCTGTCTCAGCTTTGCATTGTACCTTGGGTGAGTCATTAGACTTCCCTGACCCTCTGTATCTTCATCTATAAGGTAGAGAAAATTATGCTTACTCCTAATGTTTCACAAGACCCAGCAAACCTCACAAAACACCCCCAAAAGGCAGGCAGGATGAGGAGTTCTCCCTGATGAGCTGTGAGAGCTGCCCAGATTGATATGCCTAGAAGGCATCCCATTTGGAGGTAAACACAGGCTCCGTTTAAGGACGTGCAGAAGATTGGAACACTTTATTCCCAAACACATTTATGTAAAATTAATGGCATCACCTGTTCTCTGCATCTTTTAATTGCAAAACCAATTAACTTTAAAATGCTCAGCGTGTGGCCAAGGGAAGGGAAGGCAAAGACCAGGCTGGTTTTGCAAACTCTGTGTCATTTGTAGTGGCCACAGTAGCCCTGGGAAGTCCCAGCCATCCCCATCTGCTGGCCGAGGAGACCCTGTGGGATGCTGGGAGACTCTAGGAGATAAGCAAGACCCTCAGAGTCTGGGGCTGGCAACTCCTAGCACAAGTGCGCTGGGTGCGTGGGCCAGGTGATGGAGTGGACACTCCCCAGTGGTGGCCAGAATGACCCAATATCAACTGCCCCTCACCCAGCACCCCCATTCCCCTTACCCTGTTCTTTGTTTCCCTCTGCCCTTTTCACTGCCTGACTGGCTGCATAGCTGTTTGTTTGTCATCTTTCTCCTCAGTAAAATGCTCGTTCCACAAAGACATGTCTATTGCACCTACTGCTGTATGTCTGGGGCCTGGTACATAGTAGGATTTCAGATGAATGAATGAATGAACAAATGAACTAATGGACTTCAGCTCATTTGAGAGGGCATTTTCACAGAATCAAGTGGTCCCTGGTGGGATGAACAGTCTTTTTTTTTTTTTTTTTTTTGAGAGAGTTTCACGCTTGTTGCCCAGGCTGGAGTGCAGTGGCACAGTCTCAGCTCACTGTAACCTCTGCCTCCCAGGTTCAAGCAATTCTCCTGCCTCAGCCTCCCTAGTAGCTAGGATTACAGGCACCCATGACCATGCCCAGCTAATTTTGTATTTTCAGTAGAGATAAGGGTTTCTCCATGTTGGTCAGGTTGGTCTCGAACTCCCGACCTCAGGTGATCTGCCCACCTTGGTCTCCCAAAATGCTAGGTTATAGGCGTGAGCTACCTCTTCCGGCTGGGATGAATGGTCTTAAGGGAAAGGGTGTTCACTCTACTCCTGCAGGCATTTGCAAGTCCTTAGGTTGAGGGAACACAGGCATTGGCTGAGGGGATATATTTGTTCTTAAAACCTTTTACCCAGCCCCATGTGTGCACCCCTTTCTGTCTGCTCTGCCCAGAGACTTTAGGCTCCTCTGTCTCAGGGGAAGGCAGTGATTGGGTATCAATCAAGCATGAGCTCAGCTCACATTTCTTAACTAGCTGGTTAACAGCTTACTTTCTTGTGACTCAATTTTCTCCCTTCCTGTAACTTTCAGGGCTCTGAAGAATGGGGAGGAAATATGCTTTGTGAAGGAAAAATTCGAGCACAGAGTTCGTTGACATCCCAGCCCCCACCCCTGTTTCCAGCGTCTGTGAATGCACACTGTACCAGCTGACGGCTACAAGAAGGGGTCTGGCTGCACCTGAGCTTGTGCTGGGAAAGAGGCCAGGCTGCAGTCTCCAGGAGCCAAGCATGACCTGCACAGCCATATTCAAACGATCAGTTCCAAGCACCCCCAGGAGGGAGGTGTGGGCAACAAGGAGCAGCAGGGAGTGGGGAGAATAAGGTACAAATCCCCCCACTTCCTTCCAGGAAGCCTCACTCCTCTGCTCGGGCTGCTGTACCACATTCCAGAGAATATCTTGATCTCTCAACACAAGCAGCCCATGAGATATTCACACCTTCAGGGTGGGTAGGATGAGATCCAGGTGACCTTCTGTGATTCCTCTTCAGTGTGGACACATTGGCCTGGATGGAGAGCCTGCCAGCCAGCTCTGCTGCTGATTTTCTGCAAGGCCCAGGTTTGGCACAGGAGATGCAGATCCTATGAGTTAGGGGTAGGGGTGGTGGTGGGGTGTCTGGCAGAAATCAGTGTTGAGGAAAATTTCAATGATTCATCAGTGAATCAGGGAAAGAACTGCAGCTTCCCCAGGTGAGGAGCCCTTGAGTGATGGATAGTTCCTGGATCCTCCTGCCCAGAGTTTGCCTTTCTCTGAAGGTGATGGATTCAAAAGCAGCTCTACTGAGCCTACAGTGGGTTACAAGGCAGCCACTGGCTGACTGCCTCCCCTCCTCCTGCCCAGCCTTCACCTGCTGGGTACGGATCATAGGAGAGACACTTGGATAAACTCAAAGACTCTGCAGGGACACAGCCAGCAAGGGGAGTCACTGGGGCTGCCCCAGGAGGAGCTGGGTCAGCCTGGAAAGACAGGGTGCCAGGATGAGTTCTCTACCTCAGTCACCTGTGCCCAGAGCAGTGCTGTGAAGGCCCAGTGATGGACCACCTCCTCCTCCTGGCTGTGATGCTGTGATAGTCCGCGGCTGTGCCTGCCCTCTCTAGCCCCATGCTATACATGGGAGGTATAGCCCATGGACCTGATCCAGCCCCATCACCATCAGCAGGCCCGAGTCGCTGTCCATAAGATGGGGCTAGTGGTGACACCAATCTCATTGCAATGAGCACATCCTCCATGGAGCTCTTGGGACGCCCTTCACAGCCGACCCCATGCCCTGCCTGCAGCCTGGCAGACATGGAAAGTGGTAGAGGACAGGAGTGGGTTTCGGAGGGAACCAGGCCTGGGCTCAAGTCCTGTCTCAGCAATGGCTCTTTGGCAGGTCCCTGACCTCCTCTTTGTGCCTCACTCTCCTCATCTGTAAAATGGGGTTATTGCTGCTGCCATCGTGCAGGGGCAAGATGAGGTGAAATGAGCTAGTGAAAGAACATGCAGGCACACAGCAAGTGCTCAATAAATAGCAGCTCTGATGATCACCATCATCATCATTATCATCGTCATCATCATCATCTGATCTTTCTCTCTGCAGTACTAAAATATTATGTAATTGGGACCATACTGTATACTCATTTCTCTTCCCTTACCATTCTGTCATCAGCATTTTCCCACATCATTGAAAATTCCTCAAAAGCGTGATGTTAATAGCTTTGTAATTGTACCTCATTTAGATGCACCATCATTTACCTCACATCCTCGACTGTCAGATGCTCAGAGGCTTCCGGGGCTGTTCTTATACACATCAGGCTGCCATGAACATTTTGGGCACTGTTTCCCTGGGTCCCTGACCACTGCCAGCACAGATTCCTGCAGTTGGGATTGGGGCATCAAGAAATGGGATGCATCCCAGGCTGGGGTTGTTTATCACCCAGTCGCTTTCCTGAAGTCACCCTGACTGACACTCCCAGCATGGGGGTTGCCTGTCCCCCACAGCTAGAGCCTGGGCCTGGGACCCCTGACTCCCAGCAATGTGATTGCCAAATCAGATCCCGGGGGTGCAGGAAGCCTCATGACAAACAAGAAGCAGCCTCGAGTCAGGGCAGCCGGTCCCATCCCACCTGCCCTTGTGCTCCAGGTACAAAATCATATTTGGGAGGCCCCAGCATGAGAGGGACCCAGGGGTGGTCTCAGGGGCCCACCTGCCTGAGGGACTGGAGCCTCACAAAACAGGATGTTGGCTCCTCAGATGTCCGAGTCCAAGTCCCTGTGGGTTCACAAAGTGAAACTCCTGTTTCCTGGGCCTCCTGGACAAGGTGCCATGTCGGGGCTTTCTGGGACCCCCATGGGCTTCTTGTGACCCCCAAGGGTCCCCAGTCAGTCTCCTCACACCCAGGCAGGTCCAGGGAGGTGCTCACAGCTAGCTTGCTTTCAGACACAATGTCACAATAAAGCCAGTCCCCATGGACCCTCGGGAGATCCTCAGCAGCCAAAGGGGGAACCCTGAGGAGGATTTCTGGCTGCAGAAGAGGCTGGGGAAGGGAAGGAGGTCAATGGCTGAAGGTCGGCAGGAAGAGGACAGTTTCATGTGGGCGGAGCCATCCCAGCCTGTGGGCGGGGCCAGCCTGGCCCAGAGAATTAACCATTTTAAAGACAGAAATGGGGTCACAGCATCCAGACAGGTGAGAGTTCACCTAAGAGGACCCAGGCTCGGGGAGGCTTCCCTGTCCTACCTTCTCCCACCACCTTGAGAGCCTCTGCCATGGCCTAAGAAATGGTGCAGACACCCCTTTCCCAGGGAGGCAAAGGCGCCATTTCCAAGTATAAGGTGCCTGCCAGCTTCCAGCATTATTCATTGTTTGAGACTCCCGTGACCCCTCCCGGTTGGTGTGACACGTGTGAGTTGGAGCTCAGGAGGGCACGGTGCAGGGCCTGGACTGGGGCTGCCTCGAGAGGAAGATGCTGTGCTTTCCACTGAGCTCCCCTGCCCCAGAGCCATGCCCCTCCCCAGCCCCTGGCTCCTTCCCTTCCGTAATCATTCACTGAGCTGCTGCTCGGCACCCCGGGCTACGGTGGCTGCCACAGGGTGGCGGCCGCGACATCTATGACCAGGGACAACTGTGATCCATCTTGGCCACCAAAGCATGCCTTGGGAGGAGGAGGGGCGCTGCCCTGAGGAAGGAGGGGGAAAAGGAAGCCTCGAGCTGCAGAAGTGGAAACAGAATCCGTCAGGCCCTCCCCCTGGGTGGCCTCAGACGAGCAGCCACTGACAGCTCTACCTCCTCATGCCTCCTGGGATCGGCTCCGCCAACGCTCACCTTGGGAATTCACCAGGGCATGGGGTGAGGATTCTAGGCCCTCCGGCCTGTGGTGAGACCCTAAGCAAGTGCTGCTCCCTCTCAGGGTGTCCGTGTCTCCGTCTGTACAATGTGGTGTTTAGGGCAGCTCAGGGGCTCAGGGGTTCTCAACCTTGTCTGTGCATTAGGGCCCTAGAACAGGGTGGGACTTTTAAGGACATGGATATCTGGGCCTCAAGCCCAGAGGTTCTCACTCACAGTCTGCAGCTGTGTAATGTGACATCCTGATCAAGAGCTGGGGCTCTGGAGTCCAACAGTCCCGGGCTGCAATCCCTAGTCCACCGCTCATCAGCTGTGTGACCTCGGGCAAGTGCCTGCACCTCTGAGCTTCTCTTCTGGTGATTGAGGACAGTCAAAGTACCGCTGCCTGGGGATGTGGGAGAATGTTTGGGACCAGTGACTCCAAAGTGCTCACCCAGGGCTCACGCTGGAGCCCAGTATCTGTCAGGACTGTCACTGGAACCCTGGTCTTGTGGACTCAGCTGTGCCCAAGGGCCCCATCCTGGAAGAATGTGCTCCGTGCATTCCGGGGATCCCCCGGGCTCTCTCTGGACACTCTCACCCTACTTGCTGGTCTGGCTGTGTCTCCTTCCCCAGGGTCTGCAGCAGCTCTGCCTGTTCGCTCCTCTTGATCAATCTTCCTGTTCTTCTCCCACTTAACAAACAGCCTCACTTAAAAAGCCATCTGGGAGGATGGATGACACAAGGCACAATTTGCAGAATAAGTTTTCAGAGATAGGAGCTGAGGAAATAAAGGCACTTACGATCCCAATCTCATTAGGCCCCATAACTCTGACTGTGGAGGAGAATCGCATTCCTGTGTTCCCTGCTCCCCGTGCCTGGCTGCCTTCTCTGTGTTCTGAGCTCCATCACCATCTGTCTTCTGGGGGGCCTGCTCTGGTGCCTCTGGTTCCTTCCCTCCCTCGGGATAAACCCCATCTCTCGCCAGGATGGGCGGCATTGGGGCTTTTCTAATTCAATCCTCTCTCCTATGTGGTCGCTGCCCCACCTCAGGTGGCTGCTCTCTCCCCCTCCAGGAGTCCTGGGGAAAGGTTTGTCTTCTGCACGGTCTCCTAAGGCAGATTGGACAATGGGTGAGAAGAAGGGATGTGTCGAAAGTTGGTATGGATGGGCGGCCCTGGGGAGGGGAATGAGCTCCCCATCACTGGGGGTGTGCAAGGAGGATGGGTGAGCACTCAGCAGAGAGGCTTTGTGGGAGGCAAACAGCAGTGAGGCTGAGATCATGGGCTTCAGAGGCCCAGAGGTCTGGGCCAAACCCCAGCCATGCTGCCTACCACGTGCCTGACCTTCAGCAACTGACTTACCCTCACTGAGCTGCAGCTTCTTCATCTGGAAAATCAGGCAAAATAATCATTCCTACTTCCCAGGGTTGTCATGGGGACTAAATGACATGTGTGCAAGGCGCTGAGCACAGAATGCATATTATCATACCCAGGAGGAGGAGGTGGTCAAGATTTTGACACTGAAGAGATTTAAGATTCAGTGTTTCTATGATTTTAAAAACCAGTCTCTGAGAGCCTATGATTCAAGTATCCTAAAATTATAAGACTTCATTAGATGCTAAGGCTTTCAGATAGTATGATTTCATTTTGCTTCTCATCTAAGGCTGGAGAAATCTAAGGCTATGTGATCCCAAGACCAACTCTTCATTTCCCTGGCAGCAGCACCTGTCCCCGCCCCGGGCTGTCTGCTACATCCTGAGCATCCAGATATTTCTGTCCCTGGTTCCTCTTCAGAGCTTGTCTTTTTATTTCCACCGGCCTGACTGCTTCTGTTTAGTGCCCTTTGCTCAAATCCAGCCCTGGCTGCTGAGCCCTTTGTCCCGGATGTGCCAGCTCCCTCAGCGTTCCAACCCTGTGCTCTGCCTGTCCCGTCTCACCAACCACCCCATCTACTCCCCAGCTCTGCCAGTTGTAATCCTACCCCATCTTCTCGGAAGCCAAGGTCAAAAGGAGAATTTCTATGAGGTTTCTTTCAACTTCCAGTGGAAATCAATGTCCTGTGGCACAAGCCTCCAGCGTACCTTGTTTAAACGATTGCATCGCAGTTATCACAGTCCGGCTTCTTAGTGTTGCTGGGAAAGAAGCTTCTGCCCTCATCTCCATCTAGACCCACATCTGGTGTCCTTCCAAGACTCTGCTACACTTTCCCAGACTTCCTCCTCCCCCTCAGGCCCACCTACTCACCTCCCCTTCTCTCCTCATTCCTTACAGCTTGCTGCTTCTACGAACTGACTGTGTCCCCTCAAATTCATGTACTGATCCCTAACTCAAAATGTGATGGCATTTGGAAATGGGAAATTTGGGAGGAAATTAGATTCAGATGAGGGCGTGAGGGTGGGGCCTTATGGTGGGGTTGGTGCCCTTGTAGGAAGAGACTGCAGTGAGCTTATTCTCTTTCTCTCTGTCCTGTGAAGACACAGAAAGACGATGGCCATTCACAGCCGGGAAGAAAGCCCTTACCGGAACCTGATCACACTGACACCCTGATCTTGGAATTCCAGGCTCCAGAACTGTGAGAAAATAAATTTCTGTTGTGTAGGCCACCAATCTATTTCAGTTATGGCAACCTAATATGGTTTAGCTCCGTGTCCCCACCCAAATCTGGAGTTGTAGCTCCCACAATTCCCATGTGTTGTGGGAGAGGCCCAGCAGGAGGTAATTGAATGATTGGGGTGGGTCTTCGTGAATAAGTCTCAAGAAATCCGATGGTTTTATAAAGAGGAGTTCCCCTGAATGAGCTCTCTCTCTCTCTCTTTGCCTTCTGCCATCCATGTAAAATATGACTTGCTCCTCCCTGCCTTCTGCCATTGATTGTGAGGCCTCCCCAGCCATGTGGAACTGTAAGTCAGTTCTCTTTCTTCCCAGTCCTGGGTATGTCTTTATCAGCAGTGTGAAAATGGACTAATACACAGCCCCAGCTGGCAGTGTCCCAGTTCTCCCCAGCGCCCTCCTCTCTTCTTCTGTGTGAGCTCATCTACGTCCATGGATCCCCACTGCTCATGCCCGATCACCTCCTGCTGAAGCTCCTCCTGAGCTGTGGTCCACATCAAGGGACTCTAAGTGCTGCCCATGCAGTGCAGAGCTGGACAGGCCATGCTGCCTTCTGGACCTTTCCGTCTGGGGCTCCTGCAACTGCTGCTCTCTGTATGGCCCACAGCCGCTCTCCACTGGAAACGTTCAAAACCAAACCTTCATCTTCCCATCAAACTGCTCCTCAGCCTCCTGCCCTGCAGCCCCTGTTCACTCCAATCAGAAACAAGTGGTCATTCCCAACTCACCCTTGCCCCACACCTTGGGCACTGTCTGATCTTGCCAGTTTTAACATCTTACACACTTTGGGGTCCCCCTCTCCCTCACCTCCCCACTCTCCCCCATCTTAGCCCCTGGTGATCTCTGGCCCGACAGCCCCACGCCCCCTACTGGTTCCTTAGCCCCAATTGCCCTGCAATGCATCCACCCTGCACACCCCAAGACCTGAGTGAGAGGGGCCTGGGTTTAGGGGGCCCTGCTCTAGCTCCAGATACCCCAGCCCCAGAATCCCTGCTTGCTCCCAGGACCCACGTGGTCTCTTCCTTGTGCTATCATGCCCACCTGTTGACCCAGACATGCAGCTGTGTGTGAGGAGGTACACAAACAGAGCATAGACCTGCAGGGTGGGGTGTCGCACACTGTGTGAGACTGCGGTGAGGGACTGGGCCATGGGAGGGGAGAGGAGGGGGCCTGATTCCAAATTTGGTCAGTCCCAACTTCTCAACACCACCATAGTGCAAAGCAGAATGCTGAGGGGTCTGAAAATTCCTAATTCAAATCTGGCTTTCCACGTGCTTTTGAAAATGTGTCAGTCCAGGCAGGGGAATGGAGCATGTTGGATTTGTCAGATGTGACTTGTGAAGTTTCACGTTCAGTCACTTCCACTGGTTCTCATGCCCCAGGCTGCACAAAGGCTGGGACAGCTGGATCACCCGGCAGTGTGATTGTCCCAAACACAGGTCGATCACATTGTTCTCCTGCCTAACAACCTTCAGTGGCTTCCACAGCCTGGGTGGCTGCCTCCTCAAACTGGGGTGAGGAGCAGGAAGGCATCCAGGACTCACCCTTGCAGGCCCCAGGTGAGTACCCAGGGCTGCCCCATATGGTAGCTGAGGCTGGCAGAGCAGAAGGGGAAGGTCCTGGGTCCACTGCCCCTGCTTCCCTCTGACCATGACACCCCACAAGGGCCCCACCCCTAATGCCATGATAGGCCTGGGCTGGGCCTGCAGGATGTCATCTCAAAGCTCCCAGGTGATCCTGTGTGCGGCTGGTGAGGACGCTGCTCCAAAGCCAGGGTTTGGGCTGCATAACCAGGGGTCCAGGGGCAGGAGTGGTCACCAGTATCCAACCCTCCCTTCCCCTCCCCTGCCCTCCCCTCCCCTGCCCTCCCCTCCCCTGCCCTCTCATGCCCTCCCACGCCCTTACCTCCACTCCCTTCCATGCATCCACAGCTCAGGGGCTCTGCTAGGAATTCACCATTGAATCCCCCACTGCTCCCAGTAGGATGTGCTGTCAGTGCTGGGCCGTGCAGAAGGGGTGTGTGTGTATGTGTGAGCAAGAGAGAGAGAGAGAGATCCAGGTTTTCACCTGATTCCACAAGGACTCAGATGCCCAACACCTCCTGTGTGGTCCCCCGAGCCTCACCCCAACCACTCCAACTAGAGAAAACCTAGAGGGCCTTCTTCCTCACCACCATAGCAAAATCCCAGCAATGAGTTCCCTGACTCAGCTTGGGTCCCGTGCCCCACAGGGATCCACTCACTGCATGTCGGATGGAAGGCCTTGCCTGGCTGTGCCCGGACCCGCCCCACAGAATCACATGAACTGAGCAGGGCTGGGAGGGACAGTTCCCAAAGAAAGATGGGGGTTCTGACACCAAGAGGAACGGGGGGGCTGCTGGGCAGAAGGACAGTGGGGCCCTGCAGGGCACTCAGGGCGGCCAGTGGCTCCAGCGAGCAGACAGGGCCAGGGAAGGCCCGCCAGGCCCAAGTGCTGCAGGGGTGGCTTGGACACAAGGTGGCAGCTGGCAGCTGTGGGTTTCAGGATCCAGGACCAGCCTCGGCCATGTGGGCAGAGGGTCGGGAAATGGGGACTGAGCACTGTTGTGCGCTGTGGGCCAATAGGACACACGGGCTGTCCCTGGGCCGCCGCTCAGTGTCAATGTAGCAAAACCAAGCCCAGCTACTTGGGACAGGACAGAGGCGGGAGTGGCCGAGGCCCCGAGGCCTGGCTGGGGTTGGGGCTTTGTATGTCAGGGAGAGGCACCTGTGCGGAAGTGTAGGCTGGCCTGGGGGACTGTGAGGGCACCCCTCATGGTCTCAGCTCTTCTCAGAAAAGGAGCAGGTGGAGCCAGAAGCCTCCGGGCCATCACAAGCTCAGTCCTGGTTCCTCCTCGGCTCCCCCCAGGGGCCCCCATTTTCAGCCTCAGCAGCTGAGGTCTCGACACCTGAAGGCGCCAGCTCAGCCTGGGCTGTGCTCATCTCCGCGGGCAGGACCCTGGTGGCAGATGAAGGCTGCTCCAGGAGGAACCGGAGTCCTCCACCCTCGGGGCTCTAAGTGGGGAAGGGTTGTTTCTGCCTGCACAGTGGGAATGGTGGTCACGGAACCTAGCGGCTCAGCCTCACCTGGGCTCAAGTCAACCCAGTTCTGATCAGGGCCAGTCTTACCCCAGTCACCCGTTTCCATGGCAACCAGAGCCCTCTGGCTGGGGCTGAGCCCCATCCCCATCCTGGCCCTTGCCTTCCCCTGCTTTCTTTTTCTTCCTTGGAGACCATGACCTGACAGGCTATGGATTGCTGGTTTGTTTCTCATCTGTCTCCCTACTAGTCTGTGGGTGTCACGGGACAGCGCTGTATCTAGTTTATGTTCACAGCACAGCCTCTGTGCCTAGAACAGTGCCTAGTACACAGCCACCCGTGCATTTATTGAATGAATGAATGAATGTTGATTCCACCATGCTGTGATAGCCTATTTCTGCCCCAACCTCTTCCCCCTGCCCAATCACACTGTGCGCTCACCCGGGACATCCGTCCTGGGTGGCTCTGTACCCCCGGCCCCAGTACAAAACCAAGCATATTGTGCACATCAGCTAGTGTTTCTGCCAGAGTGAGGGAGCTGATGGATGGACAGAACGGGTGTCTTTCAGAGCTCAGTGTTCAAAAATAAACCTGCTCTTAGCGTTCCCATGTGTCATTTAAAACGTCTTATAAAAGCCCTCAGCAGAGCAGATTTCACTTGCTTGAGGGAGATATTCAGGTTTGAGAAATAGAAAGCTTATAAATAAACACAACAAATCGAATGAAACCAATGGGCAGTAGCCCCTCGTAGCCCTGGGAATGCAGACACGCTGCAGGGAGAGAGGGATGGAGATTTGCAGGGTTTATCTCCGTACTTGCTGAGAGCTTCTGGGGCAGCTGAGAGCAGGGACCTGGGGAGGCCAGGATTGCAGCTGCAGGTGGCCTGGGAATAAGGGGCCCTTCACCTTAGCTCTGGGCCTGCCCTCCACATACCTGGCCCCAGCCATTCTGGGAGTCAGAGCTGGAGCAAAGGCCAGAGCTGGGACTTGGGCAGCCATCAGAGGGCCAGCAGGTGACAAAGTGGGGAAGGAGCAGAGCTCCGCAAACCAATCGCAGACACCCCAGGTCCTCCCACCAACCAGAGCCCCTCCATGGCCGCCTCCAGGGTCCTCTCTGGGGGATGCTAGAAGGGGTGAGGGCAGTCACCACCCCTCATTCTGATCCCCTCCCTACCCTCTGCCTACTCTCCAGGAGGCCCATGCTGCTCTCCAGAGAGGACACCCACACAGGGTCTCCAGCAAGTTCTCCCCTGCACACCCCCAGGATGCTCCGGCTTCCCCTCCCTTTCTCTGGGGATGCAGCCCTGGAGTCACACGCCCCACACTGGCCTCAGCCCTGAGCCTGCTCCTGCTCCTGACTTCCCCACTTCTCCAATCAGGAAATGGCAGCTCCATCCACCTGGCTTCTCAGCCAGAAACCTGGGAGTCGTGTGGACAGCTTCCTCACTCCCAGACCCCCACACTTCCTACTCTGGTCCAAGCTGCCATCAGCTCTGCCTGGACATCCTCCTCCATCTCCTCACTGGGCTCCTGCTCCCATTCTGACCTCCTGGAGGAGCTAGGGGTCATTTTAAAAAGAACAAATGAGACCAGGTCATTTCCTTGCTTAAAACCTGTCTATGCTGCTCATGGATCTTGGAGTTAAGAGGCCCCACAGGGCTGGCTGCTGCCCCCTCCCCACAGTCCCATGCTTGCCCTCACTGCACACTGCCCCAGGGCCTTCCACAGTCCCTCCCACAAACGCACTGGCTCCCACCCCACGGCCTTTGCACGGGCAGTTCCTGCTACCTGGATCACTCTGGCTCCCACTCTTCAGGTCATTTGTTTCTTCAGGTCTCAACTTGAATATCAGCTCCCAACATCACCCTCATCTGAGTTAGTCCTCCCCTTATGCTCTTAGGTAATCTGTTGCATATGGCATGTTTGGCTTCATCCCATGGTGTGCTTCTCTGTGTGAATTGTCCTTGGGGGGCCACAGTCCCCTCCTGACTTTGAGCCGCAGCAGTGTGGGCACGTTGACATGTTTCTCTTCCCTGCTCCCAGTGTATGCCATAGTAGGTGCTCAGTAATTTACCGAGTACATCACATAGTAGGTGCCCAGTAATTTACCGAGTACATCACATAGTAGGTGCCCAGTAATTTACCAAGTACGTCACATACTAGGTGCTCAGTAATTTACCCAGTAGATCATATAATAGGTGCTCAGTAATTTACTGAGCTGGATGAACAACTGGAATCATAAGAATAGAAAGAGAGTAAAGAATAAACAGCCTGTGCTCCCTTCAAAGAAAAGAGAAATAACTCAAAGTACTGTTAACTATTTCATTGCTGGAGGAGTTATATTTTATTGTATTGTGTAACTTACACTGCTTAATCAGAGCTAGTAATTACAACTCTTGTTTCTGGTTCGCGCCTCCTTGACTCGGGCCCCAAGGGCAGGAACCATTTCATATTTAAGCTGTATTAGTTCTGGGACGCCCTCGGGGGAACAGGAGCACGCTCCAGTGTGCGGCTTAATTCTCAGCGATGCTAATTAGATCAGGGAGGCAGCTCGGGTTCAGGGCAGGGCTGCTGGAGGAGACGGTCTCCCTCTAACAAGCCGGGAAAGCCAAACTCCACCTGCCATAGCCCGGCCGGAGTCTGATGGGAGCAGACTCTCTGTTCTGGGCACAGTGCCAAGACCTAAGAGCTCTTAAGGGCCTATGAAAATGTTGACGGTCTGGGAAAACCATTTATTTGGCTTCAAATTAAAAAAGGGGAGCTGTGAATTTGAAATGGATAAATGTTTAATCAAATGT
This sequence comes from Cheracebus regulus, assembly GCA_963574635.1. Lineage (NCBI taxonomy): Eukaryota > Metazoa > Chordata > Mammalia > Primates > Pitheciidae > Cheracebus > Cheracebus regulus. Next base: position 2,670 of record CAUYQU010007201.1, on the reverse strand, counting down.
CTACAAAGTATAACATTATCAAATGGTCACCTTCCTTTCCAATCCAGCTTTTGCATAGTCGCATATAATCTGTAGTGAAAGTGGGCTGTGAGGGCGTTTTACTATGTTTGATCTGATGGGGGAAGGAGTTTCTACAAGTGAGAATGTCTGGGGCTGGGAAGATCTTAAAGAGCTATGTGTAGGCCAGGTGTGGGGGCTCACACCTGTAATCCCAGTACTTTGGGAGATGGAGGCAGAGGCAAGCAGATCACTTGAGGTCAGGAGTTCGAGATCAGCCTGACCAACATGGTAAAACCCTGTCTCTGTTAAAAATACAAAAAAAAAAAAAAAATAGCCAAGTGTGGTATGCATCTATAGTCTCAGCTATTGGGAACGCTGAGGAAGGAGAATGGCTCGAACCCAGGAGGCGGAAGTGGCAGTGAGCTAAGATCGCACCACTGCACTCCAGACTGTTGATAGAGTGAGACTTCATCTCAATATATATATACGTGTATATGACTACGTGGGTTGTAAAAAGCAGCCTCCGAAGACTTCATGGAGGAGGGGACACGTGGCTGGAAGGATGAATGGAGAAGGGCATTCCTGGCAGGGAGGCAGTGTGTGCAAAGAAGCGGGGGGGCTGGCATGCAGGAGAAGCAGGGGCCAGCCATTGCACCTGCAGCATAAAGTGGGCGGGGCAGGGAGGAGAGAGGCTAGACCACAGGCTGTTCTTGCCCTTCTTGAGCCTCTCTCTATCCTGTGCCTTCTTCTCTGTCATTAAATCCCGGCACTGCCCGTGTCCTTACTGAGGCTAGGCTTGACTTCCCTGGCCATCACAGAGGCCCTAAACCTGGCTAGGTCTCTCCACTGGCAGATGGTCCAGATGCTTGGTGCTGTCATCTCCATTTCTGCTCTCATGGCCTCACCCCTGTTCTAGTCATGATAAAGCACAGATGCAGAAAGGAAGGGAGAGAAAAAAATAATCCAAAAGCACAAAGCAGATTCCACACTTGCTTTCTGGATCTCTGCTGGCAACAAGTCAGTTTTCTCTCATTTCTTTCTCTCCAGTTCAGTGTTGCAACAGAAACAACCCTCTGGCTCAGTTATGGAATAGGTGTGCCATTGCAGGTCTGCTTTAATGATGACACCCGTTCTCGGGCCAGCCAAAGAAAACCTCTAGGCTGGTGACCGGCCCTTGAAAACCCCTGCCTTCCCAGGGCTCTCAGAGGTGGAGCCTGGGGCTGGATTCTCAGCACTAAAAGAGGTCGATGTTGTATCCCACCTTCAGAGCGGATCTGCCAGTGCCCCCACCTGGGGCAGTAGCTGGGCAGTGGTTCCTGTTTCTGGAAATACCAAGGCTTCCTGGGGTAAGGATGGAAAAGAGGCAACCTTGGCCAGGCCCAGGGACTCAAGGCTAGGGGACAGGCAGCCCCGGACTGCTGATCCAGCCAGCTTGTCCCCAACGGATACCCAAGAGCCCAGCATGTGCAAATCATGGCTTTGGGTTAAACGTTGCTTTCTCCATGCCCTTGTTTTTCTTCCAAGCTGCAAATTGCCTCTGGCCTCTGGGGAAATGGGTGAAGATGCTTTTCTCCTTGGGAAGCAGAATCTAAGAAAAATTAAATTGGCAGTTTTGGGGTCGAGGGGCAAGGGTGCTGTGAAAGTAAGGAAAGCTGGCTCTGGAGAGAGGATGCTCTGCCATTCAGTAGCTGAGCCACCTTAGACAACTCACCTAATGTCTCAGTGCCTGTTTCTCCCATCGTGCCTACCTCATGGGGCTGTCATCAAAATTGATAACTCAGTCAACAGACGTAAAGTGCTTGAGACAGCACGTGGCAGACAGGAAGCCCTTAATAAGTATTAGTGGCTATAATATTAATAGTAATAATAATTTGTATGATTGTTGCTATTAGCTTGTATTGTATCAGTACTGAATATCGATACAGGGCTAGCAAAAAGCACACACAGCCTTTTCTAACCTGACCCGTGTTGCTCCCCTAGCCTAACCCACCCTTTTCCCCTCCATCTTCAGCCACACAGAACTCCCCGTCTCTGAAAGCCTCTGCTCTTTCCAGCCTCCATGCCTCTGGGCACCTGTCCCCTGCCTGGAAAGTCTTTCTCATCGTCTTTGCCCCGCAAACTCCTACTCCACCTGCATGAACCGGCTCAGATGCCACCCACTCTGCGAAACCAGTTCGGAGCCCCCTCCCTCACCTTCTGGAAGCCTCTCGGGTGCCACCACCTTCTCTGGGCCCCGCAGGAACTGTCACAGGCCGATGTCATAGCTTCAGCCACTCAGCGCAAGAACTGCATCCCACTGTCTTTTCATCTCTGAGTCCCTGCTCTCGGAGCCCGTTAGGCGTAGGGCCGTGTCCCTGAGTGGTCACGGAACAAACATTAGGACGGTGCAAAAGTAATTGTGGTTTGGCCATAGACGAACAAGCGCGCGGCACCAGGCTCTTAGGCCACCACCCCGAGTGCGTCCCCCCGCCGCCCTGGCTGAGCCCTCTCCACGAGTAAGAGGCTGTGGAATTCCCGTGCGGCCGCCCTCCCAGGGCAGCAGAGATCGCTGCGTCCTCAGGCCGGCGGCCCCCGGAGGAGCAGCAGGCGGCGAAAGGGAAGGGAGTGTTATTAAAGTCATCAGTTCTGGCGCCGGGCCTTGGGGAGCCGAGCTTGGCTGGTAATTAGGGT
>CAUYQU010007200.1:0-48898 GCA_963574635.1 Cheracebus regulus | reverse complement strand
AAAACAAGAATCCCATTCTCTCTCCCTCTTTCTCTTCCTCTTTCTTTCTTTCATTCTTTTTTCTTTCTTTTGCTGTTTCTTTCTTTCTCCTTTTCTCTCTTTTTCTAAAATCTCTTCCTCTTTCTTTCTCTTTCATTTTTTTCTTTTGCAGTTTCTCCTTTTCTCTCTTTTTCTAAAATCTCTTCCTCTTTCTTTCTCTTTCATTTTTTCTTTCTTTTGCTGTTTCTTTCTCTTTTTCTTTTTCTAAAATCTCTTCTTCTTCCTTTCTCTCTTTCATTCTTTTTATTCTAAAAAAAAAAAAAAAAGAATGGCAATCATTAAAAAATCTGGATACAATAGATGCTGGAGAGGATGTGGAGAAATAGGAACACTTTTACACTGTTGGTGTTAGTGTAAATTAGTTCAACCATTGTGGAAGACAGTGTGGCATTTCCTCAAGGATCTAGAAGTAGAAATAACATTTGACCCAGCAATCCCATTTCTGGATATATACCCAAAGGATTATAAATCATTCTATTATAAAGACACATGCACACATATGTTTATTGCAGCACTCTTCAGGATAGCAAAGACTTGGAACCAACTCAAATGCCCATCAATGATAGACTGGTAAAAGAAAATGTGGCCCATATACACCATGGAATACTATGCAGCCATAAAAAAGGATGAGTTCATGTCCTTTGCAGGGACATGGATGAAGCTGGAAACCATAATTCTCAGCAAACTGACACAAGAACAGAAAACCAAACACCACATGTTCTCGCTTATAAGTGGTGTTGAACAATAAGAACATATGGACACAGGGAGGGGAACATCACACACTGGGGCTTATTGAGGAGAGGTGGTTGTGGGGAGGGATATCAGAGGGTGGGGGGATTGGGGAGGGATAGCATTATGAGAAATACTTAATGTAGGTGATGGGGTGATGGATGCAGCAAACCACCATGGCATGAATATACCTATGTAAGAAACCTGCACATTCTGCACATGTACCTCAGAACTTAAAGTATAACAAACAAATTTTTTTTAAAAGCACGACTGCACAGATGCAAAAGAGCCCCCCACCAAAAAAAAGAATGTAATGTTATAGTTTTGAGACTGCTTTTTCATTTAGCATAATTCCCTGAAAATTCATCCAAATAGTTGCATGTATCAGCAGTATGTCCCTTTTAATGGCTGAGTAGTATTCCAATGTATGTATGTACCATAGTTTAAACATTCACCAAAAGAAGGACATTTAGGTTGTTTTCACTTTTTGACTATTATGAATGAAACTTCTATAAACATTTATATACAGGTTTTTGTATGAACGTAAGTTTTCATTTCTCTTGTATAAATGTCCTGGAGTAAAATTGCCAGGTCTGACACTTGCATGTTTAGTTTTTTTGGGTTTTGTGTCTATTGCTTTTAAGTATGTATAGTTTACTATTTCAAATGAAAGTAAAAAACCTTTAAAGTAAATACATAGGATACTATATTTTAATGCACTTTATTATTTTAATGTTCTGCCAAAAGCACATTAATAATTAATGCCCTAATTTGGGTTAAATCACTATTCAGTTTTATCTTGTGTTTTTCAACTGAGATTTTACTCAATGATATAAGCTTTAGCTGCTTCTCTGTAGCAGATGCTATTTATATTTCTATATAGTGTGGTCTTAGCTATAGTGTGTATAGGATTAATAAAATTAACTATGTATTATACTGAAACTATTTGTAAATTACTACTCAGAATCTCTGCCAAATACTCAATAGTTCCCATTTCTTGGGTCCATAAAGGGCAGCAGATAAATCCAAAGTGTTACTTCAGTGAATATGAACTTTTCATATTTTTCTAGAAGTATTGCTTCAGCTAACATAGGTATTCCTTAGCATCCATCAACTAAAATGCAACTCCAGAAAAAGAAAATGTAATTGATTCATTTTTCATTTATTTGATTACCAAAAGTTACGGCCTTAATTTTCTAGGGCTGCTATAACTTCATAACACTAAAGAAATGAACTAATACTAATTGTTGTTGTCCATTTTATTTTTTATTTTCCACCACTTTCAGCTATTACATTTATCTTTGGATAACTCAGCTTCTACTGGTGCCCCAATCATATATTGAAATTCACATTATATTGAAATCATCTGTTTATCTGTTTTGTTCTTCATACTATAAATTTCTTTAGTGCAGGAGCTGTGGCTTCTTCATATTTGTTCCTGAGTGGGGACCTTCAGGGACAAGCACATGGTAACAACTCAATAAATATTACAATACTCACATGTTTATTTTTTTAGGTAATGACCAACTGTTTTCCAAAATGTCTGCACTATTGTATATTGCCACCACCAATGTATGAGTCATCCGGTTTCTCTATATGCTCAACATTATTTGATATTGCTACTATGCTTTAATTTAACCATTCTGATAGGAGCATAGATATATTTCACTGTCATTTCAATTTACATGTTTCTAATGGCTAAGGGTGTTATCCATTCCTTCATGTGCTTATTATCCATTTATATATCTGCTTTGATGGCATATTTGCTCATATATTTTGCTCATTTTCTGATCACATTTTTGGCTTTTTACTATGGAGTTTGGAGTATTATGAATATATTCTAGATAACATGCATTTTTGAATCTGCAAATATGTTCTCCCATAGTTTCTTTTATCCCCTCAATAAAATAATTCATAGGGCAAAAGCTTCTAATGTTGATGAAGCACAGCTTACCAATTTTTCTTCTTATGGATCATACTTTTGTGCTAAGTGTAAGAATACTTTACCAATCTTTAGCTCCCAAAGACATTCTATTTTTTCCAAAAATTTTATAGTTTTAGATTTAATTTTTGTGTAAGATGTGAAGTTAGTTTGATGTTTTGTTTTGTTGCCTTCGTTTTCTTTTAGGTCTGTGGATGTCCATTCTCTCCATCACCATTTGTTGAAAGGCTATCTTTCCTCTATTAAACTGTTTTTATAGCTTTATATCATGTTTCCTGTCAGAAATCAGTTGGACGTATTTATCGGATTCTCCATTCTGTTCCATTGATCTTCGTGTCTATCACTCTGTCAATACTACACAGTCTTGAGTATTGTCTTAATTACGGACTCTTTTCACTTTTTTCTTTTTTTTTTCTCAAAATTGTTTTAGCCATTCTGGTTGTTTTGCTTTTCCATATAAAACGTAGAATAACTTTGTTTGTAATTACCAAAAACCTTTCTGAAATTATGGTACACATGTATATCAATTTGGGAAGAAAAGACATATTTACAATGTTTAGTCTTCCAATCAATGTACACCATATCTCTCCCCATTTAGCTAGATCTTTGATTTCTCTCATCAGTGTTTTACAGTTTCCAGCATACAAATCCAGTGCATGGTTTGTTAGATTTATTCTAAGCATCTCATTTTTGAGTGATTGTAAATTATACTTTTAATTTTGACATCCAAATGTTTTGAAGAGATATTTAAGCTTACTAAGACAGTATTTTTCTTAGAAAACTCATCCTACCATGACCCTGGAAATGTCATTTTTACCAGGAGAATTTTGACTCTATCTGAATTTAACATGTTTTATTTCCTAAATGTTTTAAATCAGAACTGAGGCAGGAGACTTAGTATAGGGTGATCATTTAAATGAAAACGCAGGGGCTATGAGGAAGTTATGTACATATCAAAGCATCAGAACTGTGATAGACTTCTGATTAAGAGAAGACAGAGAAATAAATATAGGAGGAGGAAGATGAGGAGGAGGGGGAAAAGGAGAGGGATGAGAAAAGGAGGACAGAGCGAAATGCTCTGAATAACTGCTAGCTTTACAATTGCTAGTTCTAGTTACGTATTTAAGTTCTAGTCAATAGATGTTCCCAGTGTCCTTCTTGCACATTTTTCTCTTCTTTCTTCCTCCCTTCCTTCATTCACTGTTCCCTCCCTGTCTCTTTCTTTCTCATTTGTTTGCTTAAGCTAGCTTGAAGTGGTTCTTGAAATCTACACCACTATCAAAAATTAATAACAGGTGGCAAAACATAGGAATTCATGTATTCAACAAATATTCATTATGAGCTTTTTAAGTGTCAGATTTTAAGATGCCAAGATTAATAAATTATGGCTTTTCTCCTTGAAAAGACCATGCTCTAACGGAGAGATGCTGTTACTGACTTCAGAATCCAAAAGTGGCATATTAATCGTTGAGGACTGCCAAAACAAAGTACCACAGACTAAGTAATTTAAACAACAGAAATGTATCATCTCCACAGTTCTGAAGGCCACTAATTAAAGAACAAGATGTTAGCAGGGTTGGTTTCTTCTGAGGGGTGCTCTCCTTGGCTTGTAGATGGCTGTCTTCTCCCTCTGTCTTCACATGGTTTTCCTTCTGTGTGTGTGTCTGTGTCCCAGTTTTCTCTTCTTATAACAACATCACAAGTAATGGATTAGTACATACCCTAGTCACCTTATTTAACCTTAATTACCTCTTTAAAGATCCTGTCTCCAAATTCAGTTGCATTCTGAGGTACTGGATGTTAGGACTTCAACATATAAATTTGTGGGGGACACAATTTATCTGGATATTGGGACTTCAACATATAAATTTGTGGGGAACACAATTGTGTTAGGACATAACATATAAATTTGTGGGGGACACAAGTGGTAATGTTCTTCTATATCATTGACTGAAACCAGACACTTGTACAATATAAATGTCCTCAAAAAGAATACATCAATTTCTCCTTTTAATATAGTTTTTAAATTATTTGTGGTCTTTTCCTCTTTATTATTAGATTATTTCTTGTATTATTAGAAAATATAGGCATGTCATCTTATAGTTGTTTACAATCTTATCCTTTCAAACTATCAGTAATTTTGTAAATAATAGTAAATTATTTATAATTCTTTCTTATGAATAATAGTATTTTCACAGCAGTGACTGAAAATTTGATACAAATTTTTGCATTTAAAAAACTTAATAGACTTTTTTTTTTTCCTCAGGGTCTTGCTTTGTTATCCAGACTACAGTGCAGTGATGCAACCGCACTCACCGTAGCCTTGACCTCCTGGCCTCAAGCAATCCTTCCACTTCAGCTGCCCAGGTAGCTGGGACTATAGGCACATGCCACCATGCTATTTTTTTTTTGGTGGGGGAGTGGTAGAGTTAGGGTCTCACTATGTTTCCAGGCTGGTCTCAAACACCTGAACTGAAGCAATCTTCTCACCTCAACCTCCCAAAGTACTGGGATTACAGGGGTGAGCCACCATTTCCAGCCAATAGACTTTATTTTTTTGTAGTTCCAGGTTCACAGAAAACTTAAGCAGAAAGTACGCAGATTTCCCATATAACCCCTCTCCACCCTCCCTCCTAGATTCCTCTATTATTAGCATCTTGAATTAGAGTGGCATATTTGTTAAAGTTGATGACCCAACATTGACACATATTTATTTATCTTATTCTAGAGCTTACATTAGTATTTATTGTTAGTACTGCCCACTCTATGGGTTTTGACAAATGTATAAAGAGTTATCTACCTTACAGTGTCACATAGAATAAGTTTTTAAGGAAAATATTCTAACAGAGTTTATACAAAATATTTTGTTCTCCTTTTTTACTGGTGTTATTCATATGAAACTGCCATTAAACACTTGATCACTACATTTATTTGGGGATCTAAAGAAAAGAACTTTACTATCCATATTTATCATACTCTGATATATGCTTGTCATGGTAATATATGTAAATAATTAATCTTTTCATTTAAAATATCTTAAGATTATTTTAAATATTTCCTTGTAATAAAACATTACTCATTGAAATCAGTTATAGTGTTCATGAAAATAGTCATATAAAATATTAAAAGTAGTCAGAAATAAGAGTTGAAAACATATTTACAGTTAAATTAATAACTATATTGAATTATGTAGAAGAGTTACATAATAAAGCATATAACTTTAAGTGTTATTTATTGGGAGAGTCTATGAACTCAGCACAATTACTATTTTGGTGAAAATTTTAAATGCATGGAGCAAAGACCACTCAGCTGATTTTGTTTTTATGTAGTTGATCAACTGATCAAGTCCTTAAAGAGAAACTATAATCAACCTTGTAGCAAGTTTAGAATAAAGCATTTAATGAATTTTTAATTACTACTTTCAAGATATATCTGCAATGAACTGCAATATAAATCCTATAATTTATATTTTAATTTATATTGTGTATATTTATACTGTTTTAAATAATATTTGGAGTAGGAATTACATTGGTTTTGGATACCATGACATAGACCAAGAAAATATTCTTCTTAAAAAATCTAACAAATATTTACTAAGTGCCTACTATGCGCAAGACCCTGTATATACCATTGGATATACACTGGTGCATTCAAAGAGCTTTTTGTTAATTTTGGTCTACAGGTAAAATATGGTGTAATAAGTATAGTGATCCTGACTAACATGGTGAAACCTCATCTTTAAAAAAAAAAAACATGCACAAAGGGGAACAGTCAGTGTTGGAAGTCTGCGAAGGCCTCCAGGATGAGTTGTAATATGGGTATTGAGTGGGAAATGAGAGTTCTTCAGGCGAAGAGAAGGCAACAGAAAAGACAACCCATGCTTAGGTAACTGTTTGTGTAAAAAATTTTAAGCAGAAGATTTATTGTGACTGGATCTATCTTCTACAAGTATTAGTTTTCTTTATTGTGAAGTTGCAAAACTGGAAGTCTGGAGACAGGTAATAAGAATCTTACCATAAATCAAGGTAAGAAGTAAGATGACTTGTTCTTAAGTAACATGAACAGACATGGAGAGAAACAGATGGACTACAGAGCTGTAAGGAAGAGGAAATGACCTCACACATTTATTGGTTGGGTGTGAAGGCAGCGGAGGTAAGTGATGAGGATGATTCCCATGGAAGTGACTTCAGTAAATATATAAATGGAGTGCCACTTACTGGGATTAAAAAGTTGGTAAGAAGAATCGTGTATTCAGTGGGGAGGAAGTGGTGGGCTGATTTGTAAGGGTGGACCCTTGGAGATAAGGTGATAAGTTTGGTTTTGATGTCTTAGATGAAGTGTAGATACCGGTAGTTAGATGAATTTATTCTGACTCTTAGGAGAGAGATCTTTGGTAATGCAACTTTTTAAATCATAGGAATATAGCCTGAAGCCATAGTATTATCCATAGGTGGCAGAAAAGGGTCAAAAATAGGTCTTGGGAATTTAATTGGTAGTCTTAAGAAAAGGAGTCAATGATGAGACAGAATGGAATAAAAAAAATACTTCTAAGTGTAGAAAGTGAGGAAGAGTACATAAGCCAAAAAGGAATTAGCCACCAATCTGGAAAAAGAAAGCATGTGCTTTTAGTCTGTAGATATATTTGTCACGGTAATAAAAACAGAATTCATAGCAATATTCAGGCTACCTCCATTTTGCAAGGAACTGAGAATTCAGTATGCCATACAGAACTAGTGCAGAAATTTCCCCTTTTTGAAATAAGTAATACAAAATAATTGAATAACAAATTTTAAAATATAGCCAAACTTTCTAAACCTTTGTATGCCAAGATTGAAGCAGAAATTCAAAATTAGACAGAAGAATGGATACTAAATACAAGTGGCCTACAGATACTGGAAATCAAGATGTAAAGTAGAGGCTGGTGCTTTAATGCCTGCTGGAGAAGGTGAGATAAGGCTCATGCATAATGAGCTTATTATTATGAACAAAGCTTTCTGCATGAATCCAGTACAACCAATAATAAAAACAGAACAAGTAAAAACCTACTGAACAGCAAGTTTTTAAAAAGTGACTCGTAATTATAATCCCAAACCTGCAATGTATGCAAAGGAGAGCTCCACATATAAACTATCATGTAATTCCTGATACCCAAATGAGACATTACTATGAAAATAGATTTTGTTAAGTCTAGTTGAGTCTAGTTGTTCCAGGTCTGAGTTCTAGTCCTGGATATCCTTGTTAATTTTCTATGTCGTTGATCTGTCTAATATTGACAGTGTAATGTTAAAGTCTCCCACTATTATTGTGTGGATCTTTCCAAGAAGCACTCTGCAACTTAACCATGTTGGGCCTAGTTCCAAAAAACTTTCAGGAACTTCAGAGTAAGACCACTCAGGTCTAGTGTGGTAGGAGCAGGCAAGTTTGAAAAGAAAGGAAGACTCTTTCACAGGCCTAGCTTATCAATTTTGCTGGTAGAAAAGGCTATGGAGCATCAACCAACTTTTTAACTAATGGACTTTCAACACCATTATTATTATTAATTTTTTTTGGTGCCAAAACCTGGGATAGATCATACAATTTTTTCCCCCACCTTCTCCTAAAGCAGATTTCAGTTTTAAGTTCTACCCTCAGATATCCAAACAACCTTTCCACACCACTAGTAGTACTCTCTCTGCTGTCACCTATTACAGCTCTCCTCCTTGTAGTCTCAGCTCCAGTCCTGCTGGCTTTCTGCTCTTCCAGGGGACTTGTCATTAAGATCAGCTCAGGGCCTTTGCTGCGACTAGTTCGTCTGCCTAGAACACACTTTTCATTCGATCCTTCACTTCATTTATGTCTCTGCTCAAAGGCCATTTATCAGAAAGAACTTCTTTGATCTAAAATGATCTAAAACCAACACCAGCACCTATGTGTGCCCCTTCTACCTTACTCTGCTTTGATTTTCTTCATAGAACTTTTTGACATGAACGGTATTATCTACATATTTTAATTGTTTTGTCTTTTCCCCTCCACTTGGATGTAAGCTCCATAATGTTGTTGAGATACCTGTTCAGGTACTAAGTATCTCAGGCACCCAGAACTGTGCTGGGCACATAGGAGGTACTCAGCAATACATGTTGAATAAATGACTCAAATTCTATTCTTCCTGCTAATGTAAAATTGAACTTTATACAACACAGACCGCATCTCATTTTATGTCCTCACTAGCCTCCAACACCAAGCTAGTCTTGCTTAAAATCAATCACTTCCCATTGCTTTTAGACTATAATCTACATTCCCAGAAGGACCCAAAAAGCTTTTCATGGATTCAACTGTTTAATTTCCCAGTCTCACCTTTCACCATCCCTTTCCATATTCTAAATTCTGGTCATACTAAACTATTTGCAGTTCTTAAATGTATCATGCTGTCTTGAACCTCTAAATCTAACTCTGTTTCTTCTGCCTGGAATGCCCTGCCTACCCTGTTTACCCTGGCTAAGTCTTACTTGTCCTTCAGGATCCAGCAAAGCCTTCCCACATGGTGTTAGATGCTGCTAGTAACTGCTCTCACAGTCAGAACCCTGTGCCTTGCTTTAACACAGCACTGTCACACTATTTTTAAAAATAATAATGGTTTCCTTATTTACCTGATCCCTCTCCCCCATTAATTGAGAGCTCTTTGGGAACCGCCAGGTGTCTCTCTGCACTTATTCAACACAGTACCTGGAACCAGTAAACATTTAATAAATACTGACTAGAGGAATGCATATTATAAATGTATATTAAAAACTGAAGTATATTATATTTTTTGAGATTTGAGAGATTTCTGAACCATGACTTGGGATTATTAGAGACATACTGATGATACTGCAAAGACTAAGATTATAAATTTCTACAGTAGAGCTTTCATTTTCAATAAACCACATAATCAAATATTTGTTATATGTAATTTCAAATATAAAGCTGAGATATTTTAAACTCTGTAAAAGTATTTGGATAAGTAAATATTATGTAATTGGGAAGGGCTAGGTATGACTCATTTTTTTTTTCCAAAAAGTAACCTTGGTTAATATTTCAAGATTTGCCTATAAACTGAGCCTCTTTGTCTGTAGCTGACTTTGAATCTTTTAAAACCAAAACATTAAACTATATATCTTGAACTTTGCTGCATATATGTTAGGAATTTTGTATTATTAAGATGTGAATTTAGGGATACCATTATTATGGTTCCCTCTGGCCCTCATCCACTGGGTATTCGGGTGTCCATTTTCCCACATGGTGATGGATTTGCACTTTGCTTCATCTGATCTCCCTTGGGCCAAGAACACATTTTAGCCATAATTATTGGAGCAGTCTGTGGCAGTGGAAAACCAAAGTTAACTGAACCACATGGAAATAAAACCCATGTCATTGGTGTCATTACCAGTACACCCTAACCAACAGAGTTAACCTCAATGTAAATACCAGACAAAAATAGCAAAACACTCCATCTTCTGGAGAAATCAGTTCCTTTGGAAAGAATGCAATAAGAAGGAAATACCTGAACTCATACTTTTTGGACTAAAATGTGATACAAGTATTGATTTCTTTTTTTAAAAAATTATATATGTATGTGAGTCAAAAAATTTCAAACAGTTGGAAAAAAATTTTCACAGTGAAAAACATTCTTCACTCCTCAGTACTCAACATTGATTGCCCATCTCTCAGGTATCCTTCAAGAGTCAACCTCTATTGCCACTGCCTAAATTTTATTTCCATCTCAGTGTACTTGTTTATGAGTATGCTATGTGTGTGTGCATCCATGCAGTCATCTCCCTTTCTTTTAACAAATGGTAGCAAGTTGTGTACCCATTTTTGAAAATAATATATAAAACTTTCATCTGGAATTTATTCTGCTGAAAGCAGCGCAGTATGAATTATACTTTATCTTTTTTTTCCAAATAAATCTCTATTGGTCAAAACTATTTATAGAATTATCAATCTTATCCCAACTTCTTTGAAATAAAATCTTACTGGGAACTAAGCTCTGAATACGTTTGAGTATACAGCCAGGAATGCTACTATTTTTATAATCTGTTTAGTCATTTACTACTACCACTAATTTAACATTGTTTTATGATTTGATAGCTTAGAAGAGGTGTAAACAGTAACATATCATGTAGTAAGTGACATAGATTGCTAAGTGTGGTACTGTTTTATAAATACTAAAAACTGTAATTCATGAGGTACTTTCATCAGTACTGAACTTTAAATTTTTACACACGATATGAGGATCAAATCTTTGGTTTAACAATCAAGTAAAATGCATGAACACAATATTGGTAGTATGTGGGAAAACATATTTTCATTCAATCTTATTAGGAGCATAAATCGGTATCTTATGGGAGAACACTATGCAAACCTACTAAAATTAACAATCCACGTACTCTTTGACTTACCAATTCTACTTCTAGGAATTTATTCCACAGCTATACCCTCACTAGTGCAAAATGACTTATGTATGTTATTATTCACTGCAGTGTTACAGCAAAAACTGAAGGCATCTTAAATTTAAATCAGTAGGGAAACTTGTTAAATAAATTATAGTATATTCATACAATGTAGTTTCTACATAGTTATTAAAAAAGAACAGGGAAATTCATTATACATTAATATAGAAAAATCTCCAAGAAATGGTAAGTAAAAAGCAAGATATTGAACAGTGGGTGGTGTGCCATCGTCTAGGTGAAAATGAATAGAAAAAAATATGTATTCTTATTTATTCATATATGTACAAGTTATTCCTGAAATGATACATATAAAACTAGGAGCACTCAATTGTGCAGCAAAGGAATAGAACTCAGAGTAAGACTTTTCAATAAATCTTCTAATGTATCATTTTAGTTTTAAATCTTGGAATTAATGGTAAAACATAAAGTATTTATTGAGAACCTATTATGTTTGAAGAAGTATAAGAGAAGGAGTTTTCACTTTTGTTTTAAATTATTCAATTAAGCTTTATTAAACATTCAAAGACTAAAGAGAAAATATTAAGAACCTTACATTGCCATTAATTATTGAAGAAAAAAAAAGCGAACTAGAAACCAGCATCAAATAAAAAAAAAGGCAATTAAAAAGCAATCTAAGGTAATTTTGAGTTTGGAACGAGAAAAAACAATTCATGTACTATCAGCAGTAAAATCTAGCAAAACATACCTCAATGAACTATACAGATAATTCAATTTAACACAAATGTGTTAAAATATCATAAATACCACAAATCTTAGATTATGGTTCTTTGAAAGTAAATGAGATGAAAAGGAGAGGAGGGAACTCTAGAGAGTATCACCACACAAGCCAAAGAAAGGGTTAAGCCTCCAGTATAGGAATGCAGATAGCAGTGTCAAAGGCTACAGAGATCTTCTTAAATTTAAATAAGTAAGGATTAAAAATTACAGCTCATTCCAGGTTCTTCACTTAAACATGTTAAACATAAGAGAAACCAGTAAATAGTGTTCTTAAAAACTTAGATATACAAGTAGCTGCTAATAGGATAGGAATGTCGTAATAGTAAAGAATGTACGTAGTACAACCCACAAAAATGTAGTCTGCTGTTTAATTATTCTGAAACATGGCGTTTTTTGTCAAATATTCTTGATAGATTTCAGAGTTATTTCATTGTCTCTGATGAAATTATGTTAAAATCATCTTGGAATCTCAAAATGAGTTGGTAAAAGAGGTGAAAGAATGTAGACAGATATACAATAAAAAGATGAAAATCAAGGATTTTAAATTCTAATATTAGCAATAGCATGAACAAATAGAATGATTGTGTTAATCTGATCAACAAATTCTTACATACACAGCCTTTATTACATTAGATCTTACCAGATCAGAACATTATAATTCTTATTCACTTGAAAGTGTCATGAATTTTCAATTCAAAGTTAACCAGAATTTCAATTCAAGAATATCAAAGGATAATCACATTCTTTGAGAGTACATGAATTACTTAACAGTACTACATCTTGGTAACTGAAAGAAAACAGGTGTATCAAAAAGCTAGTAATCAAAACTAACCTGAAGAGAGAAAAGAGACTTAGCAATAATACTGGTGAAATTTAAAATAACAACACATTTTGAGTTATAGTTGACAATACTGAATTCAACTGAATCCTCCAGGCTAAAGCTCCAATAGATCTAATTACATTTTAAAGCAATTTTCAAAATCCTTAAAGATCTGAGAAACCAGAAACATTGTTCTTTTAAAAGTTTAGAAATAAAAGTACTTGCTAGGTAATGATGGTTTTGATCTCATAGTTATGTGTAGGACAAATATGCAATAACTACAGTCTGTTCAAAACTCAAACAACAGAGAGCATTTTTTTAAAAGTATTTTTCCAAAATTATTATCCAAATGATGCTTTACAAGAGATGGCCTTCTCCCCATCTCCCTATATGTACATATGCTATTTGTATTTCTAAATGTAATTCTAACTTGCTTCATTAAATTTTGATGGAGTCATTATGAATTAAGGGCAAGCGACCAAAAGATAGGACTAGAGTGAACCAAGGGGCAGAAAACACCAAATATGGCCTTCAGTAAATAGAGTTCTTTATGATGAGCAGGTTACATGGAAATAGAAATATGTCTATTTACTTATCATAATAAGGGAAGTGTAAAGGAAGACAGTTAATGATTTATGTAAAAAGATAATACCATTTAATAAAGAATAGGTGATTACAAAAATATTTTATGTACTATTTTGCATAATAAATTTTTTTTTTATTTGGCAAGACTAGATTTTTAAATAATAGAAGGGAAAGAGTCAGGGACAAAGAGAATGAGATATAGGCATTAACAAGCAAGATACACAAAATATAAATAAAACGGGAAGAAAACAATTGAGGTGGTTAAAAATGAAAACATGGGCACTGACTTCCAAACGATAAAATGACTTAGAAGTATTATAGCTCATTTTGTTTCCCAGAATTATTTTATCATTATCATTACATAACTATCATATCACTGAAGCCAGTGGACATGCTTCTATTTGTATCTTATTTGGGATCTCTGCAGCATTTGACATTGTTGACTATATTCCTATACTGCAGGCCTACTCCCTTCCTTTGACTCATGTGACAATACTCTCTAGAAGTACCCCCTATTATTTTCTTTTCTTTCTTTTTTTTGAAACTGAGTTTTGCTCTTGTTGTTCAGGCTGGAGTGCAATGGCAGGCTCTTGACTCACCGCAACCTCTGCCTCCTGGGTTCAACCGATTCTCCTGCCTCAGCCTCCAGAGTAGCTGGGATTACAGGCGTGCACCACCACACCTGGTTAGTTTTATATTTTCAGTAGAAACGGGGTTTCTCCATGTTGGTCAGGCTGGTCTGGAACTCCCAACCTCAGGTGGTTTGCCCACCTTGGCCTCCCAAAGTGCTGGGATTACAGGCATGAGCCACCACACTCAGCCCCTATTCTTTTTATCATTCCTTCTCAGTGTCTTTTGAGAATTCCCATTCCATGGTTAAATCTCAAATATTACTATTAATATTTCTTGGGTTCTGTCCTTTAACTTTTCAGAGTAACATCTAGGGTCTCTGTAGATATGGTTTTAGAATATAAATTACCCAATTTCTGCTCCCATGTTCTACCTCCAACCATATAGAACCGTGTTTCACTCAGTTAGCCTGCTTTGTGACTCTATTTTCATAGTGCTGCTCTTTCTTTTCTGAATGCCTTTCTTTGCCCAGATAACTTCTACTAAACCCTTAAAAGTCAGATACAATGTCACTCCTCTAAATATTTTTTCACAAATCCCTAGTGTATGATGACTCTTCTCTCTACTTCTCCAGAAATCTGCTCATGCAATAGTATTCATCATCTTGCTTTGAAATAACTAATTTACATGTTGGCTTTCATACTAGACTATAACTCCAGGTCAGACCACATCTTTTTTTTTTTCCTAAGAATTATAAAATGCACACAGCAAAGGTTATCAAATATACAGTTCAATGAATTATCACCAATTATTACTTGTGTAACTATTCCCAGAAAGATTATATCTTATTTGACTTCATATCATCAGTGACTCACATGTAATAAGCACTTAATAAATTTATGACAAATAGTAACAAATGATATTAATTGGATTTGGAGTATGCTAATCACTGCAAGAAATCAGCTCAGTGCTATGATCCAAAAGATAGATTTTAGATACCAAGATCAAATATCACTTATAATGGAGAAACTCTATAGTCACACAAACTAGTGACAGTATAGAAATGAAATTTGCAATTCAAAAAATATGACCTGAGTAACTATTCCCAGAAAGATTATATCTTATTTGACTTTGTATCATCAGTGACTCACATGTAATGAGCACTTAATAAATATATGACAAATAGTAACAAATGGTATTAATTGGGTTTGGAGTACGTTAAACACTGCAAAAGATCAGCTCAGTGCTATAATCCAAAAACCAGATTTTAGACACCAAGATCAAATATCACTTATAATGGGGAAACTCTGTAGTCACACAAACTAGTGACAGTATAAAAAGGATATTTGCAATTCAAAAAATATGACATTAAATAACAATCTTGCCAAGAAACCAAAAATACAGAGAGCTTGGCATTAAAACCCAGAGAAAGATAAGAGTCCACTACATGGTATTAATTTTGCCAGCAGATGATCGTCTTGGCTAGGCTGTTCACATGAGATGGCCACAGAGTTATCTCCAAAAGCAAAACCCAGAGACAGGGAGTCTATCAGCAGCTAAGCAACTCAGCTTCTTCGCAGTGAACATGTGAAAAGGACTGATGCAAATGGAACAGTTACACAACTGCCTCACGGTAAATGGTTGTGGAAAACTATAATCCAGGTGGGCAGGGAAACGCCTACAGGGTCATAGACAGCACAACTCCAAGAGTGAATTGCTAAGAAGTCACAGCAGCAGAAAGGCCCACCAATGTACAAGGTTGAGAAATAGATTGTCTCGATCTATATCAGCACAGTCTGTGGCCTGGGAAGCGAAACAGTGGAAGTTCAAATACAGAAAGACTGTCTAAGCAATAGCAGCAGGCGCTAACCAATGAAACTAAAACCACATCTGTACTTTACTTAGAAAAGGCTAAAGGTGACCAGTGGCCTGTTTGATTTCACTATTGCCGGTAGGGAGCCGTGTCTCTCATATAATTATTTAACAAAACTTAAAAATTTGCATTCAGTTTCAGTATTACATTTTTACTTGCCTGATAGTTCATTCAGTGAGAGCTATAATACAAAGGAAAGATGCTTTAGAGGAATCATCATAGTGACAATGAATGACAATAACAACAGCTAAAATGTATGAGTGCTTACTGTACCTCCAGTCACTATGCAAAAGGTATTCATGCATTTTCGCATTTAATCTTCATGTACTTATATAGAGATGATTATTTTTCCCATTTTAAAGGGGAGGAGACAAGCTGAAAGAGATTGTCTTTACCACTGGGAATTAGCAAAGTTGGACATCTAATTCGGGTCTGACTTCAGAACCTGCACTTTTCTTGGTTATGCTAAAGTACCCAAATTCAACATTTTTTTTCTAGAGACGGAGTCCCACTCTGTCGCCCAGGCTGGAGTGCAGTGGCGTGATCTCAGCGTACTGCAACCTCTGCCTCTGGGTTCAAGCAATTCTCCTGCCCCAGCCTCCTGAGCAGTTGGGATTACAGGCCTGTGCCACCACACCCGGCTAATTTTTGTATTTTTAGTAGAGACAAGGTTTCACTATGTTGGTCAGGCTGGTCTGGAACTCCTGACCTCGTGATCCACCTGCCTCGGCCTCCCAAAGTGCTGGGATTACAGGTGTGAGCCACCACACCTGGTTAATTTTATTTTATTTTATTTATTTTTTTGCTATATAAAATTTTTAAATCAAGTGTTCCCATTTCTAGTCATCATGAAGGATGTTAACAAGATTCTTAAGAAGCAAATAGCAGGAGGGTCATAGAATATGTCCAAATTTACTTTAGAGCCCTCAGCATCAGTAGTGATGTTTCAAATCTGCCTTGCCATACTTCAGAAAGTACTATACAGAATCTCAATCTGGGAAATGTAGAAAATATAGATTGAATCATCAAGATGTACCTGCAGTTTTAAAAAATAAACTATTATGACTACTGGTATTGAATTAGAATAACAGAGCTATAAGGACATTTAGAGATAATATAGTTTAAAAATGCAAAAGAGACAGCTGAAATGCAGGGAATAGAAATGATAGAATAAATGTCCCCACTGGCTAGTCAATTATAGAACAAAGACTACTGATATTAAGTAGACCATAAGCCAATGATTCTTTCTGTTATATCACATGACCCCGGTGGAAATTACTCAGTTCTCTAAAAAAAAAAACCTCTGATTGTTGGGCTGGTAATTCTGCAAGCAATAAACTTATTACAACCACAGAGGAAAACATTTGGAACTAAGTAAACCAGCCCACTTGCCATACAAAGGATGATTTGGCAATTTACAGATTTGGGTTCAAGTTCAACTCTCTGATCCACTGGGGCAAATCATATAACCTATGTGAACATCATCTTTTAAAAAACATAAGAGGGTGGGGTGGACTGGTAATAACCACTCACAAGATTGTTGTAAGCATTAAGCAGAAAATAGGTGAAAGTGCCTGGTGTGACATACAAAACACATTTGTTCAAAATGCTTGTTTTCAGCTGGAAGCATTGGCTCACGCCTGTAATTACAGCACTTGGGGAGGCCAAGGTGGATGAATCTCTTGAGCCCAGGAATTTGAGAACAGCCTGGGCAACATGGCGAGACCCTGTCTCCACAAAAATAAAAAATAAACAAAAAACAGCTTGTTTTCCTTTCCTAAAAGGAAGCATATAGTGTATTTGGTTAAACTATTAGCTCTATTGAGCTTCATGGGTTCAAATCTTACTTCATTTAATAACCATGTAAGTTAGGGAATTACTTACCTTCTCTGAACTCTAGATTTTTCATCTATAAAATGAGGATAGATTATGTTAAAGGATTTAATTAGATGATGCCTGTAAAACACTTAGCTTACATCCTAAGACATAGTAGGCATTCTTGAGGAGAATTATCTTGATTCCATTCTGTAACATGCAAGAAACGTTAAATATTCCACATTTTCATTTATTTTTTATCTGGATAAGATACTACGTCAATACCTTTGTTTCATTTTCTTTACTTCAATTACCTTTCCATCAATTTTTATATGATGTTTTGAAGATTCAAAGAACCTATGGTCATCAAGCAATTATGGTAGATGTTACAACAAACAATCTATTATAAGATAAAACAGAGAGCTACACGATCATTCTCAGTCTTATTTTCAAACGTAAAACAAATCTCAATGTGCATTCACCATTCAAGACAACATCAACACACAACATGAACAATTTAGCTAAGGCCTCTGGCAACAAAATGGCTCTAGCTATGCTAGAAGGCTTCTTATAGTATACGTCTTAAAACATGGGATAAAAGATACACATAGTTGAATTCACAAGAAAAAAAGGAAGTTACTGGATGCTCAGTCAAATGAAAATGCTCAAACAAGTTATTGCTGCAGTAGACTGTGAACGGAAATAGGACTGGGGAAGAGATCTATGAAATGTAAAGACAGGACACAACAACTACAGTTTAAGATTTTAATATCCACTAAGTGACAGAAAATAAGGCCTTGCATCCATTTTGAATGAGACAGGAAACTGGAACTGAGATTCCTGTTTGAAGCTGGGACCCTCTCTAAAGCCACAGTACCCAAACTTTAGCAACCATAATAATCACTTGGAGGGCCTGTTAAAACCCAGATTCCTCAATCCAGCCCCAGAGATTCTGATCCAGCAGGTCTGGGTATTTGTGTCTCTAGTACATTCCTCAGTAATGCTGGTGCTACTGGTCCATAAACTAAACCATGAATAGTGCTGCGCTAGCTAAAGCCTGCATCACCCATTAGTGAAAAGGGTCCTAAAAATTATCTTCCCTGATCCAGGGAGATGATAAGAAAGCATATTTCTGACAACGGCTCCTACAATGTGTACTGTTTAGAAGTAAAAATGAACACTGTTCACATAGCATATGAGTGCTAGCTTAAGGAATGAAAACTGAAAAACTGGCCCTGGGCTGGAGATTCCTTTGAGGCATATGGAAAATGTAAACAAAAGCCTGTTCTACAGGAAAAGTTTCACAAGGCAAATTATGTGAAATCCCCATTGAGATAACTCAAAACCAATAATTAAAAAACACTCAAGGAAATGTTTATGAGCAAGAGCCTACAAAAATCATATACAGAAAGACTGGTACAACCAAAACTTAAGATAACAGAACCATTGAAAGCACTTTTACAATGTTTTAAATTATTCAAAGACAGACAGACACACACACACACACACACACACACAAAAATAGAAAACAGGCCAGGCATGGTGGCTCACGCCTATATCCCAGTATTTTGGGAGGCTGAGGAGGGTGAATCACCTGAGGTGAGGAGTTCGAGACAAGCCTGGACAACATGGTGAAACTCCATCTCTATTAAAAATACAAAAAATTAGCTGGGCATGGTGGTGGGCGCCTGTAGTCCCAGCTACTCGGGAGGGTGAGGCGAGGAGAATCGCTTGAACCTGGGAGGCAGAGGTTGCAGTGAGCTGAGATCGCACCATTGCACTCCAGTCTGGGCAACAAAAGCAAAACTCTGTCCCAAATTTTAAAAAAAGAGAATGAGAAAAAGAAAGAAAACATAAAAAATAACTTCTGGAAATAAAAAATAATAGCCTTTTGCTACCAAATTTCAATAGGCAGGTTTTACATGAGGCAAAGGTGAAGAAAAGAATGAGGAAACTGTGAGAGCAGACTAGGGAAATCACAGAGAATGCAGTGCAGAAGATAAAAAGGTAAAAGGTACTAAAAGCTATGAAGCTATGTTAAGGACAGGACTAGAAATTCCAACATGGGAGTTTTAGTGGTTGACTAAGCTGAGAACAGAGGGAAGTAATCTGAGATGCAATATAATGGCTAAAAAAATCTTCTAGAACTAGAATCCTAAGAATAAAGAATTACAAAGAGAACCAAAGAGAGTAAATAAATAAGTCTATACCAAATACACAAAATAGTAACACTGCAGAATACCATGGGCATAAAGATTTAGGGGAATTAAAAAAAAAAGAAGACAATTTATATGTAAAAAAAATTAGAATTTGGCTGACAGAAGATAACAGCCGCAACAAAGACCCTAAGATCATAAAATATTTTTTCAAGTGTTAAGAAAACGCACTGTAGTTGTAGAATTCTCTATCCAGGTAAACAATCATGTAATAATGAAGGGAAAATAAAGACATTTCCAAGACAGAGAATTTACCACTCATTGAAAGGACCAGTAAATGATGATTTTCAGTACAAAGGAAACTGATCCTAAGATCTTCTTAATATTTGAGGGTAGAAATATTGAGGCATTGTACACATAAGTCAGGTAGATGTGCTATAGTTTCAAGAGTGCCTACTAAAATCACACAAATAATATGTACTTCCAAACAAGTAGGGATGAAAAGTATGCAGAAAATTCAAGCAAGTTATGGGTAAATAAACAAATAGTAATAGTATAAACACACACAGCATGATCTATACCAAATTCAGGATAATAGTCCCATCTAAAGTCTGAGGGAAAGGAAAGGAATGCGTTTCTGCTCCTAGCAATACACAACACCAACATTTTCACGCAAATAAGGCAAAATGTTACCATCTGCTAAATCCGAGTTGTGCATATATGACCTTCCATCATTTGATCTCTGTATATGTTTAAAATATCTCATATTTTTTTTACATTAAGAGGCAAATAAGTTTAGCTAAGCCAACGTAAGAAAAGCTTAGAGAAATCAAGAGCTGGCTAAATTAGTCAGGTAGCAGTCCCAATAAAAACCAGGTTTAAAAAGTATCTAATATATACTGTCTTTCCTCTTGAATCTGTTATATTTGGTTTGTCTAAGATCCTTGGATTGTGTAAGAACTTAAGATAAAAGCTATAGATATCAAAACTGTGTTCTCATTCTAATGATATTTGAAGCTATAGATATCAAAACACTGTGTTCTCATTCTAATGATATTTGTATCGGTGGTCAAAATGGGGGCTAACGAATAAAAGATGATATTAAGTGAGATTTAAAGCAAATTCTACAGATAAGGCAAAACTTTGTAAAATTATTTGAAGGGCTACAGTAATATACTAACCAGCTTAAAATATACACACGAGAAAATGAGAAAGACTAAAAAGGGGGTACAGTCTAGATTAGTCTTTGAGAATCATTAGCTTTCTTTTTCTCAAATGGCAAGCTCCCAATCAGCTATAATATGTGTTTGGCTTTGGTTTCAAAGGATCTCTCTAACCTCACCATTTTTTGTCAATAACGCAAGTCCACTCCTGTTTATAAGGGGTTTCTTGTTTCTTTTTCCACTGATCACATGAAAATCATGCTTGTTTTTAGTGACTCATAACTTACAGTATGTTGTTTATTAATTCCAAAACAATTCCTGTTAGTGACTGCTACAATAGCCCCAGGAGAGTGAAGGCTAAAATTAGACCTTTTGGCTTTTGGTTCATTTATGAGCAGGTATATACAGGCTGTGACCTTTCTCCTTTACATCTGCTAATTTCTTATAAAGCAGCAGCATAAGGGCAGAAGTCAGAGAAATGGAATTGCCTCCCTAACTTTTAGAATTGAAGCAGACAGGTATATGAGGTAAAAGAAAAACACGAATGCATTAGGGAGCTGTTTATAGCATTATTTATCTGGTTAAAAATAGGTATATGTATTGGAATGTTTCTGTTGTCTGTGTTTTTTACTTTTAGACAAAAATGGCATCTTCAAAAGTTTTATTTTTCATTGAGATGAACTTCTAAGCTGTCCTCTTCCCTGCCAGCCTCATTTATTCAAAATTTAAGGCATTGTTGCAGGTTTCATCAGGTCTGGTCAGAAATACAAAATGTTATAACTTACATTCATATTTTATATAAAAATAACAAAAATATATATTTGCCAGTGTTATAAAGTAAAAAAAAAAAAGAAAATAGGTCCAATTACTATTCCTTTGATTCTTCAATATCTAAAAGCAGTATCATTTTTTTAAAAAAGCAAATCACTTAAAACTTGATACTCTACTTAGTGTAAAAGGGATTTTTTAATGTAAAAACATAATTTCCTTCCAGAAGTAAATTCTTCCTTTTTAGTTGACATGTAATAATTGTACATATTTATGGAATACAGAGTGATATTTTGATACATGTTTGCAATGTGTAATAAGCAATTCAGGGTAATTAGCATATCCATCATCTTCAACATTTATCCTTTCTTTTTGTGGTGAGCATTCAAAATCCTCTAGCTCTTTTGAAAATACGCAGTTATTGTTAACCATATTCAACCTTACACTGCTATAGAATTTTATAACTTATTCTTCCTAACTAGCTGTAGCTTTGTGTCTGTTCACCAACTGCTCCCTATCACTCCCTCCCCCAGTCCTTCTCAGCCCCCAGTAACCACCATTCTACACTCTACCTCTACAAACTCAATTTTTTTAGCTCCCACAAAATGAGTGAGAACATGCAGTTTTTATCTTTCTGTGCTTGACTTACTTCACTTAACATAATGTCCTCCAGATTCACCTATGCTGCCAGGACTGGCAGGATTTCATTCTTTTTATGGCTTTTTTTTTTTTAATACCATTGTATATATATAACACATTCTCTTTATCCATTCATCCACTGATGGGCATTTAGGTTGATTCCATGTCTTGGCTACTATGAATAGAGCTGAAATAAACATGGGGGTGCAGGTATCTCTTCAATATTCTAACTTTTTCTCCTCTGGTTAAATACCCAGTAGTGGGATTGCTGGATTGTAAGGTAGTTCAATTTTTATTTTTTTTGTGGAACTTCCATACTGTTTTCTATAATGGCAGTACTAATTCACATTCCCACAAAGATTGTATAATAGCCACCTTTTCTCCTCCTTCTTGCCAGCATTTGTCATTTTCTGCTTTTTGATAGACATTCTGAGATATTTCACTGTAATTTTGATTTGCACTTCTCTGACAATTAGTGATGTTAAGCATGTTTTTCATACACTTATTGGCTTCTTGTATGTCTTCTTTAGAGAAATGTCTACTCAGACCTTTTGCCCATTTTTTAATGAGATGTTTGCTTGTTTTCT
Organism: Cheracebus regulus; assembly: GCA_963574635.1. Classification (NCBI taxonomy): domain Eukaryota; kingdom Metazoa; phylum Chordata; class Mammalia; order Primates; family Pitheciidae; genus Cheracebus; species Cheracebus regulus. The sequence goes on along the minus strand of CAUYQU010007200.1, from coordinate 26,006 downwards.
GTTGAGTTGTTGGAGTTCCTTACATATTCTGAATATTAGTGCTTGTCAGATAAATGGTTTGCAAATATTTTCTGCCATTCCACAGATTAAGTCTTCACTCTGTGGAATATTTCCTTTGCTGTGCAGAAAATTTTCAGCTGGATACAGTCCCATTTATCTATTTCTGTTGTTTAGACTTTTCAAGCCTTACCCATAAAATCTTTGCCTAGACCAATGTCCTGAAGTATATTCCCTATGTTTTCTTTCCCTGTAGTAGTTTTATAGTTTCGGGTCTTACGTTAAAGCCTTTAATCCACTCTGAGTTAATGTGTTTTGTATATGGTGAGAGACAGAGGTCTGGTTACACACTTTCACATACGGATAACCAGTTTCCCAGCACTATTTATTGATGAGACTGTTTTCCTCAATGTATGTTCTTGGCAACTTCGTTAAAAATCAGTTGGTTGTAAATGTGTGAATTCATTTCCGTTTCTGTATTCTGCTCCATTGGTCTGGGTATTGGTTTTTATGCCAATATCACATTGTTTTGGTTAATATAGCTTTTGAAGACAGGTAGTGTTAGCTTTGTTCTTTTTGCTCAGTAATGCTTTGGCTATTTGAGGTTTTTGTTCATGTTTCTATATCAATTTTAGGATTCTTTTTCTGTTTCTATGAAGAATATCATGGTATTTTAATAGATGTTGCAATGAATCTGTAGAATGCTTTGGGTGGTATGGTCATTTAACAATATTAATTCTTGCAGTCCATGAGCTTGGGATGTCATTCCATTTTTTGTGTCCTCTTCAATTTCTTTCACCAGTGTTTTGTAGTTTTGTTATCGAGATCTTTCACCTCCAATATTTCTTTCTTTCTTTCTCCTTCCTTCCCTCCTTCCTTCCCTCCTTCCTTCCATCCTTCCTTCCTTCTTTCCCTTCCTTGCTCCTTCTTTCTTTTCTTTCTCTCACCCTTCCCCCATGTCTCTCTTTTTGTTTCTTTCTTGTTGCTCTTGTGCAGTCATTTTTACCATATCAGATTATTTCTCTCGTACATGCAACTATCAAGTGAACCTGTATTACTCTTTAAAAAGTCATAAAATACTAAATGGGAACACTGGTATATTGAATAATCAGCCTTAAAGATAGCCAGGTTCTAATTCCTAGAACAATGTGAATATGTAACTTTACAAGGCAAAAGAGACTTTGCAGATTTTAAGGATCTTGAGATGAAGAAATTATCACAGGTTACTCAGGAGATCCTTAAATGTAAGCACAACTGTCCTTCTTAAGAGTGAGTCATAAGGAGACTTTACTACTAAATGAAATGTTGTGACAGAAGCAGAGACTGGAGTGACAATGGAGGAAGGGGCCACAATCCAAGGAACACAGATAACCACTAGAAGGTAAAAAGGGCAGGGGAAAGAATTCTCCCCTCAGAGCTTTCAGAAGCAGTCAGTCCTGCCAACACCTTAACTTGGAGAAGCCAATTTCAGACTTATGACTTCAAGAAAAAAAAAATCTGTGTTTTTAAAGCCAAGTTTGTGTTAATTTGTTATAACAGCAATAAGAAACTAATACAGAAACTATTTATTATCGCTTTCATCAGGTACTAACCCATTCTGGCCCTTTTCACCTTAATTTTTATTGAGTTTAATCTCTGCTCTAGGAAATCAAGATATGAACAATTTGATTTAGAATTGTGTTTTTGTGTTTCAAAACTAGAGAAATACATTTAAAAAAAAAACAAGTAGATAGTAAGGGTCTAAGTCTCAGCTACTTTTCGCTCCCTCAAATTCTATTCATGCATTTGTTGAATAACTATTGTGAGCTTTCATTTAATTTACATGTCTCCAAGTGTCACACGGAAAATATTCATCTAAAAAGCAAAATAATTTTAGAAACTATCAGAATATTCTATCATATGCCTTCTCTAAATGTCACAAACCTAATGGCCTCAATTTTGAAAGTGCAGTCATGAAAATAAATAGTATTTCCTTTCCAAAGACATTCCATTTTACTTTCCCCACCACACATATGTACATGAGTTTGGGGAACAGAGGGAATGATATGAGCAGAAAAAAACAGATGCCCCAAAGTCTAGTCATCTTAAAAAACGTACATTTTGGCCAGGTGCAGTGGCTCACGCCTGTAATCTCGGCACTTTGGGAGGCCAAGGTGGGAGGATCATCTGAGGTCAGGAGTTCAAGACCAGCCTGGCCAACATGGCGAAGCCTCGTCTCTACTAAAAATACAAAAATTAGCTGGGCGTGGTGGCTAGCACCTGTAATCCCAGATACTCAGGAGGCTGAGGCAGGAGAATCACTTGAACCCAGGAGTCGGAGGTTGCAGTGAGCTGAGACGGCATGCCACTGCCCTCTAGTCAGAGCAAAAGAGCGAGACTTTGTCCCCCAACCATCCCCCAACAAAAAAGCATATGTTTTATCCACAGTTGAAACCGTCAGGTTTTTCTCAGAGATTAATAACTTTTCTTTTATATTCCATACAGTCCTGACAAAATACTTGTTAGACCCATAGCATATTTATCAAAATAAGTTACACGTGGGAACATGGAGATTCTGGGAAACTGGTAACAGAAAATGCCCTGATTTCTGCAAGAAGCAACATCTCAGAATAAGGAAGGAAAGAGACACAGAAAATATTACAGCATGGTAGCCTAGAATCAATTGTGCAAGAGCAAATAGTGCTGTATTTCCAGTTAATGCTGAGGACAATTATTGCATTACAGTATAATCATCAAGACTAAAACAATTGCCTCATGTCATTAAATAAATACCCCGCATATTCTGCTTAAGAATGTAAGTGCGAATAAAAAAATACAAGAGCTTTGTTGAGAGACTCTTGGACGTGATTAAAATAAATATCCATGTCACTCAAAGATGTAGGCATGCATCACATGAACTGTCCACCTAGGTACAGCACTTCATTACTAATGCTGTTGACAGGACATTGTAAGGCCCATTGCAGATGTTCAATTAACATTTGATGGCTAACTTCATGAATGAATAATACATTAAATAAGTATCATTTGTTGTAGACATACTGCTTTAAGTTCAGTAAGCTATATATTTACTTAGATTGTACATAAGAGAAATATTTAGCAATTATCTATCCACAGGCAGGTTTAGAAGAATAAAATGAGAGATATTAAAATACTCAGAAAAGCAACTTAGAAAGTCCATTTTTATTTTTAATTATTTATTTTTTGTGTGTTTTTATTTTTTACTTTTTTTGTCTCAGAAGACAGAAAGTCCATTTTTTCAACGCCTAATTAATGAAGTAAAAACCATGTCTGCTTACTGAGATTTTTGGTGTTAGAGTAATACAGCTAGAGCAATAACCTCACTGGGCTATAAAACAGAAGTCCCATACCACAGATTTTATTCTAGTTTCCTTAAACATTTTTCAAGTGACCTAACACATTTACCTCAATCAGACCGTGTGTGTGTGTGTGTTTAAAGCAGTTTGAAATATCCTTAGCACAGCTCTCTTGAAGGCAGTCTAGCTTCAGCAGTAAGTGTACTAGTGAAAAAGCTTAAATTGCAAGAACAGAAAATTCAGAGAACTTCATACTATTACAGATCCATATGGTGGTTTGACAGATCAAACTAACCTCCAAAGGGAAATTTCCATTTGAATAGTAAGTAGATGTTTCAGACATGTGCTTGAAGTTTTATTTAGAAACATAGACTAACACATCTTTTATCCTAAATAGTGAAATGTGACAAAAAGTCTTTCCTATAGTCTTTCCCATATAGACATTTGTTTATCAGTCTCCTTACTTTTAAAAACACTACTGTACATTTTATTAACTTCACTGGCATGTCTTTAGATATAGTGTCAAGTATCAAATTAGAAAAAGGGACTTTGCAAAACTGGTTACATGCAGTAAAAGCTAAAGAAATGAGAGTGTCTTATCATATTTAAACTAACTTCAAACTATGGACTAACATGACTTTATTTAACAAGCTCAATTCTCAACATAATATATAGTTAGAATGAACACCTGCTATTTTTGCTTGTCCAACATCCATTTCCCTCTTTCTTCTAAAAAGGGCCCTCACAACTACCCTTCTCTCTCTCTCACATTAGGGAGTTATTATAGGGCTAAACACGCTGTCTAGTTTTAGCTTTGGACAAATGACTGAAACCTGGTCAATGAGAGTAACATAACCTTTTGGCAACAAGGAATGGCTTCAAGGTAACATGCATGATTAGGTAAGTCAAGCAGCATCAGCCCTGGACTTCTACTGGCAAGTAAGTTCTTGCTGGCTAAGATAGCAGGATGTGTGCCTATAGCTCACGTATATATGTACGGGGCCATGTAGTCACTTCTTACAGACAGCCATGGGTGAAAATGAAGTTTAAGTCAAGGGAAGCTTTAAGTATAAAAGGGCTGACAGGTAGTGGGAATAAACATTTTAGATGCTACAAATGAATTTTCTTGGGCCACAGTTGGACTACATTTGATATTTTAGTTCCTAAGTGAATAAATACCTCTTTTACTCTCCCTTTTTAAGCTCAAGCCAGTTTCTTTAAACAAACAAACAAAAAAAAAAAACAGATTTAACTCACTTCAACCAAGATTCCAGGCCAATACAATAGTTCCTACAATTCACTACTTTCTTTCCAAATCACTTTGCCATTTTATTATTTAGCAACAGTTGAAAAAATTGGGCTGCCTTCTCGGTTAGGGCTCGATTCTTATACTAAAGTTCAACAATGTGAGTTGCATGGTCTTTGACAAACTAAGTCTTCTGAGGCTCATTTCTTTATCTCTAAAATACACATAAGAACTTGTATCTTGCAGAGTTGCAGTGAAGATTAACAGTGTGTTAAACGTCTAGCAGGTGAACACCTGATAAACTGCATTTTCTTTTCCTTTTTGGAGAAATAGGAGGCTTTTATGTATTTATTTATATCTCATGGGTATGAAAATGACAAAAAGCTTCCTCTGAAAAAGGGTTCTCAAATTCAAAAGACAAAAGGAACCCTTAACACTCCAGCAATAATTTTTTTTTTCTTTTTAAGGTAGGCATAACCTATGTTGGGAAACTGACAAAATTTTAGAAATAGGTCATTAATAAAGGATCTAAGTAAAATTCTTTCAAAAAGTAAAAGCCTTTTAAATGTACATCAATATAAGGTGTAGTCACTATAGGCCTAGGGTTTGCACTGAACTTTTTCTATGTGGTTTTTATTGTTTGTTGCTTTTAATTGGCTTGAGGTTTTTGGCTCTTGTTTTCATCTTTTCTTTTCCATCGGTGACTTACTCAATCTGATTTTCTGTAACTTTTGAGTCACGTATTTCTGGGATACTATAGTTCTAGAAATAACATGAGAATTAGGTACCCTGGAAACAAAATATTTTGAGTTGGTTTTAGGTAGAAAAATCTATTTAAGAGAGAATTAAATGTGTATAAGTCATGTGGTTTGCTATCCATTGATCCAGTAAACTCCACGATGAATTCATTTAGCTTGTAAGTTCCGAAAAACATGCCATCTTAGAGCTGGGCACGGTGGCTCATGCCTGTAATCCCAGCACTTTGGGAGGCTAAGGTGGGAGGATCACAAGTTCAGGAGATCGAGATCAGCCTGGCTAACATGGCGAAACTCCGTCTCTACCAAAAATACAAAAACATTAGCCTGGCATGGTGGCACATGCCTGTAGTCCCAGCTACTCGAGAGGCTGAGGCAGGAGAACCGCTTGAACCCGGGAGGCGGAGATTGCAGTGAGCCAAGATCATGTCACTGCACTCCAGCCTGGGTGACAGACTGAAACTCCATCTAAAAAAAAAATGCCATCTAACATAAAAATTCAGGATATTTTAATTTTTCTTTTCCCCTTGAAACCCAATCTAGATTACATTCTCATAAAACTGTTATTTACCCTTCTGCTTTGTTCAATTTTGTTCTAGTAGTGGTCAGTGTAGACATATCAGTTATATTAGTGGTTTAAAAGTTGATAAAAATCCACTACCACTGAAATAGTCACATACTTTTCTAAACTAATGTGGATACTCTTCTTACATGGCATTAGAAAAGTAATGAATGAAAATTAATACACTCAAAGTAATTCATTTTAAATTAATCCATTATTTTGAAGAAATCATAAAATTCTGTAAGTAAATAGAATTGAATGCTTGTTACCAAGATTAAGTAGTATGGCAATATGACATAATATTTAATATGTGTGTGTGTGTATATATATATATATTTTGAGATGGTGTCTCGCTCTATTGCCCAGGCTGGAGTGCAGAGGTGTGATCTCGGCTCAATGCAACTTCCACCTCCTGGGTTCAAGAGATTCTCCTGCCTCAGCCTCCCCAGTAGCTGGGACTAGAGGCATGTGCCACCATGCCTGACTAATTTTTTGTATTTTTAGTAGAGACGGGGTTTTACCGTGTTAGCCAGGATAGTCTCGATCTCCTGACCTAATGATCTGCCCGCCCCACCTCCCAAAGTCCTGGGATTACAGGCATGAGCCACCATGCCCAGCAATATTTTAAATTGTATAGGCATTAGAGTTTATACTTAGATGTGAGGTAAATTCAGTAGAATAGTATTTATGGGTAGTCAGTGTAATGGTTTACATTATGAAAGATTCTTTAGTAGAAAAAGCAGCTCTGAAAAAATTCCCCAAACTCTGCCTTTGCAACAAATTAAGTCATATGGCAAAAACCACAAGTTACAATAAAAGTTTACTTGTTATAGTAATATACGTATCTCTTCTGACTTATACAGGCAAGAAAACTCCAGATCCCTAAGCCAACAAATATTTCTGTTAAGTTCACCTAATTTGTTTTCAGGGCAGAACCTCTGCAAGTTTTTATAGTGTAAGGAATGACCAACATAACGAAAATTAGTTATCCAATCTAGATACAAAAAGACAAAGCAATATCTCTGTAGTAATTTAGAATCACAAAAAGTCACATTGTAATATATTATCTTGTGTAATACGAGCAGAAAGTTTATAAGTTTGTAAGTTTATACAAACGTTGTAAAAATAACTGTCCATAACATGTCTTATTTGGGTTTCTATTTTTTACTTACGGGCAACTGTAAAAGAAGGCATACAGTGTCTAGTTTCCAGAGAATAATTTTTATCTTTGTATTAAGAAACTAAAAAATACTCATACTTTTTCAAGTCAATAATTCCACTTCGATGAATATAACCAGAAATGTATAAAATCATACATATGCAAAGACTGTCACTCTATTGTTATTTAAAATAATACCATTTTCTAAAGAAGCGCATACTCTTCAATAAATTAGTTACCATCTCCATTGAGAATCTGATGAACACTAAGGAGTCTTCAGCCGGGAAATATCCACCTATGCTTTACTTCTATAATACACACAGGCACACACATATACAATATAACCATGATATAAAAATTAACTTTGAAAACTATTGCCAGAGTCAACCATTGCATGATATATAGGAATAACTTTTAGGGTGATGGAAGGAAGAGACTGCAGTTTTCAAAGAAGTAAAAAAATGTGTACACTTACTACTGAAATTAAAATGACTGGTCTAAAGAACTTAGCAGATAGCAGATACAATTTAAATATTAAAGGCTACAAAGAATCTTACGTAGCATTGATAATGTTTATTCATTTCCATTCTTTATATTCAAAGATACTACTACAACTATTCATTTCTATATGTGATTCAGTATCTGCAAAGATCAATGAGTGAAGAAGTGCTGGAAGTCTATCTTTGACTTGATGTTGTAACTGACCAACAAAGGCTGAAGCAATTTGCATTTTCTCTTGTTTTATAAAAGTACAAAGTATCAGCCATTTATTCATGTAATATAATTCAATTTCATAAACATTCTCATCAATGCAATTCCATAAACATACATTCCCTATGCCAGACTTAGGTGTCAGATATAAAAAGATGAATAAAACACAGATACTGTATTCCAGGGACCTCATCATATTTAGGACAATTCTTAAGAATTTATTTTCAATAGTTAGAATGTATACTGCATGTGGACAGGGATTTTTGCCTTTTTTTTTCCCTCGGAGATATGTCCAGAGTACCTAGAACAATTACACAATTACTAAGAGAGAGGAAGAATTTGAACTAAGATTGATCTGACTCCAAAGTCCATATTGTTAGCCCATGTGTTATTCAGTGCTTCTGTACTCTGAATTCTTACCAATCTCCTGATTAAAAATTGGCTGGTTCTACAATGTATAAAACTATATATCTGAAAAGTAATAGCAAGCATATTCCATAATAATTCACACAGAAGAGTCACAAAATGAGTAAATACTATGATCACTATCATTCAGTATTTTTCTTTTTAGCTTTCTACATATGCAAGTATCACTAAATAATATATTGTTTCATTTTCCTGTCTTATTAGTATTATATAAATAGAATTATACTATATGTGTACTTCTTTGACTTGCTGTTTACATTCAACATACTATTGAGACTTTACCATGTTAGTGAGTTTATATATACTAAGTATATATATTATATGATATATTCTCTATATACTGCATATAGTACATATGTTATATAATATGGTACATATATAATAGTATATTATATATATAATATGTATAGTATATATTGTACATATGATATATAGTATATATTATAGTGTATTATCCATATTACACATATATATAATGAAAATCAACTGCAATGTTCTCCTTGGAGTCCATTATATTATATATAATATATAAAATCTATTTATATAATATATAACATACATTACAGTGCATTCTCTGTAACAGTTTTTAGTATTCTGTTCTGTGAATATACCATAGTTTTTCTATTCTTCCATGAATGGGCATGTGGGTCATTTCTAATTATTTTCCAGTTACAAATGGTGACTACTTATGTGCATATCTGCTAGTTCAGGTGTGTAAGTTTCTCATGGGTGTATGCCTGGGAGTGGAACTGCTGAGTCAAGTGACAAGCACATACATTCAATTTTATAAAATTATGTGAGTTCTTTTCTAATATTCTCATGCCAGTTTATAAATATGCCCTAAGAATGAGTGAAAGGGCTATTCCTTTAATGATCAGTACATTTGTATCTAAAAATTAAAAATAGGATGGGTGTTGGGGTTCACGCCTGTAATTCCAGTACTTTGGGAGGCTGAGGTGGGAGGATCACTTGAGTCCAGCAATGCAAGAGCAGCCTGGGCAACATAGCGGGACTCTGTTTCTACAAAAATATAAAAATTTAGCTGGGTATGGTGGTGTGTGTCTGTAGTCCTAGCTACTCTGGAGGCTGCGGCAGGAGGATCACTTCAGCCCAGAAGGTCACATGCCTGGAGCTGTGATTCCCACCACTGCACTCCAGCCTGGGTGCAAGAGTGAACCTGGCCTAGAAACAAACAAACGGACTAAAGAACAAAAACAAAGCAAACAAGTTAGCTTCTTCCTCAGGAGGGATAATATACATTGGTACAGGGGTCTGATATGTGAATAGTAATATTTTTCATTGTAAATATTTCATATCTCTGTCCTGCTTAAAGCATAAAAGGTGTCACTCACAGTGGCCCCATGATCAACTTAATATCCCTTGCAGGGCTCAGAAGCTCTCCTGTTTCTGTTATAGCCTGCCTTCTTCTCCAGTGTCTTCTGCCACCTCTCTCTGTCTCTGCATTGCTTTCCTGTGCCTCTCATATATGCCAGTGCCAAACTGAACTTCTTTCATTTCTCCAACAAGACTTCCAAGCTTAACAATCAGTTCATCTGCCTCTTGCGTCCCTATTCCCACACGTAGGACAAGCAAGACTCCCTACCATGTATTCCCATCCACAGTTGGGACTATGGCTTTTAAAAAGTGGGGATTAGACTTACTTCATTCACCACTGTATCTTCTTTGCATAGCTCATTGTCTGGTTCAAACCAGGTCCTCAATAAATAATTAAATAAATGACTACCTGTTTCTAGTTAAAATAAATGTATGCCTATGGGAGGTATCCCATCAACTCCTGACATTAAAAAAAAATGTGAATCCCTATGTCTAATTATCAGATCCTGAACCAAAATGAATTTATCAAGGGCTACACACAGAGCCCTCTTGGGCCACAGAGTCTTTCCTGGGTATTCATGCCTAAGGAAAGAAGTACCTGAGCCATGCATATCTTCCCTAATATTTGAAATATCAACTATTTCCCATGACTGGAAAGCCATATCTAAAGGAGATAAAGCTAGAAATTTGGGTCACTAGAGATCCTGCCTGCTGTGTTACTAAGTTTCAATTATGTCCTATAGAAAATGAGAATTACTGTAAGATTTAAGTTTAGGCAAGTCATGATTAATTGGTGTTTAAGATGTACTTCTTAGATTGCTTTCAGAGGAAAAACTGTTGAGAAACAACGATTCTTGCTGGAAACCCATAATGCCAACTTTGACTTTATACTCAATACATTCTAATAGTTGAGTGAGTCTTTAATGTTTTCCTCTTGAGAACGTTTTTTGGGGTTGATACCAGATTCCTGAAGGACATTTCTGGATAGAAAGTTTTAAAGCAATAAAAATGTTCTCCAAGGACATAAGACAAGTTAAAAAGTTTTGAAAGTGGCACTAATAACAGTATAGATGTATACTGGATACACAGGTAGAAAACAAGAAAAGCAGAGTAATACTTAGAATATACTTTTTCAATATTTTGTATTTCACAATTGGTGAGTTACACTTAACAGGTATTTTTTCCAAATCCTATAAATAAGAAAATGTAACTAAAATGTTATGCTCCCTTTATCCTGGCAATCATTTTTTACCCAAATTCTAGTTTGGAGAAGCCAACCTCATAAGTTTAGTTATCTTTTATCTCTGTCTTTCGCCCCCAATTCTCCCTGTGCTCCTACAATGTCACTCACATGTCTTTTTTCCATTTCCACAGATACCACTTTGGCTTACCTCCCAATGCCTGAATTGTAACAAGAGACTTCCAACCATTTCCTTCTCTACATTTTCTCTCCCCTCTGATATATTCCCAACACAGATGTCATGATAATTTCCCCTACATAATTTTCATAACATTTTTTCTCTCAGATAAGAACCACCAGCTGCTCCCGACTGCCTGGTTTATCAGTGTGCGTTCACTGTAATATCTGTGGTAGGCCACTAACATATGACCTTGCTCCCAGAATATCAGCCCTCCAAATTTATAACTTAGTATAGTGTCTTTTAAAATATCTCCTCTTTCCACAGAAGCCTGTTCTCATTGATCAATCCCTTTATTTGGATTGCTTGCTCTAGCTACCTATAACGTCTACTTCTAAAGAGCCTTATAGAAATGTTTCTGGCTTTATCTCATATACCTCTGATCATTTCCTCACTCTGTCCATGAAAATTCATTACAGTGTTCTCCTTGGAGCCTATACTCAATTATAGATGAGACACTTGCTAATTGAATTTCCCTTTAATTTTGAGCTAGAATAGATCTGACACAGTGAATTCAATGCACAGTACATTATAGGATGAATTGACATCATCACTGTCATGCAGCCCCACCACCCCCAAATTCCAATTCCACTGGGGATAAAAAAAAAAAAGAACAAAAAAAAAACCCAAATAAACACAAAACTAGGTCCTTCTGCTGCCATCCCAGAACACTCAAACATGACTCTGTTACTGCATTTATTAAGATGTCACATAGTCCTTTAGGCTAAAATTTACACTGCAACAATAGTTTCTTATTGCATAGAGGATACAATGCTACACAGTAACAATGACTGACATTAGTAGGTTTTCAATAAATTAATCAGTCCATCCAGGTAAGGACTATACATTAGGTGTCAAGTATTATCTTATGTAAAGCAGATTTATCAGTGAGCAAAGGAACTTAATTCTGGTGACTTATCAGGTTCCTCCTACAGGTTGAGCCTCCCTAATGTGAAATTTTGAAATCCCAAAAATCCTAAAATCTGAAACTTTTTGAGCACTGACATAATGCCGCAGTGAAAAATTCCACACCTGACTTTGTGATAGGCTGCAATCAAAATGCAGGTAGAGAGCACATAATTTATTCAGTGTCCTCAAGGGAAAAATACAACTATCTTCAGTCTATGTGTATAAAGTATATATGAAACATAAATAAATTTTGTGTTTAGACTTGGGTCCCATCCCTGAGATTTATTATTATGTAAATACAAATATTTCAAAATCCAATGAAAAAATCACAAATCTAAAACATTTCTGGTCCCAAGCATTTTGGTTAAGGGATAATCAATTGTACTTATTGCTACTTATTTGTTCACTTGTTTTCTGAAACAGTCTATGGCTATGACTGTACCTTATGCTTTTTGGCTACTACTCCACAGACTGGGAGCTGTTTGCATATATGGTAGTCAGTGACTACTTGCTAGATAGTTGCATGGAATGTTAGAAAGCTAATGACTTAGTAAAACTTAAATAAGTGAGACTGCTGCCTCCTAGCCTAAAATCCATTCCCTGCCTCCCTTCAACACCAAAGATCTTTAGGAAGACAAACTGTTCTATAGCATAGACGCAATCTATTTAGATAGTCTAAAGATACTCCTCCATTTCTCAAATACATTCAGTTATTCAACTCAGTCCAAAATGTCTCTCATTTTCCTGCTTTTTTTCCTCCTACTATTGTTGCCTCCAGGCTTTGCAGAAACACATGTTATTCTCCCCCTAAAATCTATTCCTCTTTTAGCTTTATGTCTGCTAGCAATGGCACCACACAGTCTTTTGGTTTTGCACCAGATAATGCACCCCTCATCTCTAATTTATCACAGGTTTAATCTGATTTCAACTCTCTCGCAAATCAAGATGCTTCTCACCATTTCCATTACCATTATCCCCAGCTAATATATTCTTCCTAGGACTGGAATCAGTCTCTTAAATCACTTCCCATTCCCACTTTCCCCCCCAACTCTTCTCCACACTACTGAATTTTCCATTAAAAACACAAATCTGTCTATGTATTCCCAGCTTGCTTAAAACCCTGCAATCAGAGATCTTAGAGTAAAACTGAAATCCTTAACATGGTCCACTCTACCTGTGGTAGGCAGAAATTTGGCCCCCAAAGATATCCACATTCCTGGAGCCATGATATGTTATATGAAAGGGAAAATTAAGGTTGTTAATCAGTTGACCTTCAGATAAGGCGATTGTCCCGGATTACCCAGGATGACCTAATGGTATCAGGAAAATCCTTAAAAGTAGAAAAGAGAAGCAGAAGAGCCAGAGAAGATGTGAGGCAGACAAAAGACCTCAAAAAGAGACTTCAATCCATCTCATTTTCTTGACTTTCATCTCATTTACAAATTCTATAAAGTTAAGGGCTGTGTTTGCTTTTTTGCCTACCACTGTATCTATTTCAGACACTCAGAAAATACTTTCTAAATGCATACAGAAATTATTCCTGATAAGAACTCTTATGTTTTTTATCATATAAATCTCTGTATTATTTAAATATGCTTATCTTCTTTATAGAAAGCTCAATGATGGCCCTAAAATCCTGAAACCTGTGAATGTTATCCTATAGGGTACATCTTTACAGGTGTGATTAAATTAAGGTCCTTGAAATAAGGAGGTTATCCTGGACTATCCAGGTGGGCACTGAATGTCACCCCAAGTGTCCTTATATAAGAAAAAGAGAGAGAGAGATGAGACACATACAGAAGAGAACACCCTATAACAGGAGAGTCAGGTATGTGGATATGACCACAAGTCAAGGATTGCCAGAGGCCACCAGAAGCTGGAAGAGGCAAGGAAAGGGTTCTCCCTTAGGGTCTTCGGAGGGAGTGAGGCCCTGTAGATGCTTAGATTTTGGCTCAGCAAAAGTGATTTCAGACTTCTGGCCTCCAAAACCTATGACAGGATACATGAGTCAACGTGTTTTTGATAATTTGTTACAGTAACTACAGGAACTAAACTAATACACTCTCCTTTGGCTTTCCAATCATATCTCTTTCCTTTTGGGAATGGCCTTCTTCCTTCTCTTCATATTTCTGTAAATGTTAACTAAATAAAGAACAATGAATGGCCAAACTTATAGTTCCTTCAAGTGCCATTTCTTTTATAAAGCATTCTCTGAATACTTCAGGCCATTTAAAACTCTCCCATCTGTTTGTAAAGATAATAAATGTTATATGATTTTGCAATCTGGGACTTGGAAACCCACTGTTATATTTTTCTTATTATCCCACAGGAACAATGCTGTGTTTAATATTTCCTGGTGTCCCTCAAACTGTGCACGAATCCTAATCTACTGGCACAAAGGACCTGGAATGCTCTTCTCTGGGATGTCGGTAGGTCTCTGTAGTTCACTTCCTTCAGATGCTTGCTCTGTTGTCTATCAGAGATGCCTTCCTTGACCCCTCAATTTAAAAATAACACCCTCCCCATCCCTCTACTTTCTTATCCTACTTTATTCTACTCTAGAACACTTTTCACACCACCTGATTTATTTTTTATATCTTATGTATTTTACCCTTCTACAATGAGATGGTGAATTCCAACAGGGTAGGGGCAGTGACTGGCATATAGTAGGAATTCAATAAATACTTACTGTGTGAATCACTGGACATAAGGAAATGCCTAATATTCATCTTTCTATTAGTATCAGTTGACTAAGTAGTCTGAACACAGGTCATTAAAAATGGTAGCTCCTAACATTTGAAATACTATCTCTGAATTCAATCAAGACTCAGAATTTCAACTCCAGTGGCCCCTTTATTAAGTTTTAGAAGTCAGTGACTCCTTATGAAACCACCTAGGTTAGAAAAAGAAGTCTTTCTTTTTCTTTCATTTGGTTATAAGGAATTACAGAAAATTGAGACAAGAAGAATAAATTACGGAATGCCACTCCCTAACTCTAAAACATATGTATGGTTATGTTTCAGACATATATTGCTTAATACAATGTTAAGTCATACAGATAACAGTGGAGCGAACTAAGTTAGAAAATGGTATTTAACCAAAGAAACAAATGTGTATTACAATTATATTCTTTATTCTATTTCCATAAATGAGATTCAAATTCATTTTACTTTCAAATAACTAAAATGTTTAATTGTGAAGTTACTGTACAAAAATAATTCAGACAATCCTCATTCTGGGAGATACACAAAAGATGTGGCTCAGAAGTTGAGTTCAGACAAAACAATTTTATGCAAAGACTAACAAACATATGGGATAAGTTACCAAAAGAGAATTGCTGAAACAAGAAACACCAATATGTTCCACTGAGAGCAAAGAGGGTATTTACACACAATCCAAATGAAGAATGTGGAAGAAGAGTAAAATAAAAATTTAAGACCACTGGAATTCTCTCCAGCAATGTATGCCTGAAGTAAACTCATTGTCTTCACTACAATTAAAAGACAATAAAGTATTCTATGCCCTACTTCAATATGTTTATTGTTGATATTTGTTAGATCCCTTATAATGAAATCTGTAGACCACCCAAATCCTTTCATTCTAATATAATTTGTCTAAAATTAATGCATTATTGAAAATCATATTCTTAGTTTGCACTTCTTAGAAACAGCTGATTACCCTCTTTCTATGATGACTAGTCTTTACTCTGTGGGGTAGAAAAGAGATTGAGGAGATAATGCAAACTTCCCCACTTCTTTGAGCAGAAATATAATCTTAAATGGAGCAATAGTTTGTTTTGATGAAGGAATAGGTAAGAAGGTTGACCAGTAATTATTTCATGCTGTCAAAACTGAAGAACAAACAAAGTTAAACTCAGTCTCTCCAAAAACAAAAGCACGTAAAACACAATCAAATTCTTTCTTATAGAAAGTGACTTTTCCATGAACTGAGACCAAAGAAAGCACTCGCTGAATGAAATTTATAGTAACCAGAATAACAAAGCATTGTTTCAAACTTCCATCCTTTGGAATATGGAGAAATTCTTATTATTTTACTTTGAAAGAATATTTCAGTAAGCAAACTTTATTCTAAATGTGAAAGATCTCTCTGTGATTAGTTAGTTCATCTGGCTAGATAAAAATGCAAACAAGTCCGAATCAGGTATACAGGACACATTCTCATCTTTCTTTTCTAGCATACACAAAAAATATGTCATTAGTGACAGGTAGGAGCAAACCAGAAATGAATGGAAAATTATTTTTTTAATCCATCATCAGTATTGCTAAAACAAACAAAATCAAAAGTTCATGACCTATTAATAATGGGTGAATACTACTTCATTCAAATATTATTTGCACTATCACATTTTCTCTTAATTCTTCAAGCTACTATTAAAGAACTCTCATTTATTCTTAAAAGCACTATTTCCCTGCCAACTGTTGAGTCCAGTGGACATTTTAAATGACTTACCTAACTTGACCTGTCTGGTACACACAGTACTATGAACTATTTCCTCCATTTTTCTATTTTTCCCCAGCAACATCATCTCCTTTCACCTCTCCAAACCCTCATTTCTCTATATGCTTTTCTGGTTCGGCTCCCTTTACCACATCCTTAAATGTGGATCCTCTCCAGGGTTCCATCTAAAACTCTCTTCCTATTCTAGACTTGACCTCTAAACAACAAATATAAAAATGGCTCTGACAAGTACCCATATAAAAACAACTGGCAAATTGGCCCTCCCAAAATAAACCACCCTTTTTCTGATTTTACGTTCAAAATTCAAATAATTTATTAGAAAACTTGACCCACATACCTTAAGGGTACTTCAAAAACAACATTTAAATCTAAACTTGTTATTGCCTTCTATTTTCCCAGAGATTGAAGAGCATGAGTTTTGAAGCCAGATAAATATCTAGCTCTGTCACCACCTTGTTATATAGCTTCAATTAATGCATTGACCTTCCTTAAGAATTGCTTCCTAGCTACTTTGAAGGGCCATTATTATGAGAATTCAATTTGATTATACAATGGCCCTTCACAAACTTGTTCCCAAGCTTCATTTTCTTTTCTTTGAGACTCTATCCAAGGACTTCAGAGTCATTCTGGAAATTTCTCCTCTCTGCATCCATAGCCAATAGTAACACAATCTAAACCATCAACCACCATCATATCTCCAGCATTTACCCCTTCTGTATAATTACTGCTCTAATTTTAACGGACTCCTCCTCATTCCCTCATACAACTGCCCACGTATATCCCTGCTTCTAAATGAATCTTTAAACCACTTCTCTGAAATAAAATATACTGTGACTTCTTGATGTCCAAGGGCTAATGTGTTATGTTCTTAACATAGAGCCCAAGTGTCCCTTCTACTTGATCTCCACCTGCCTTTTTCAAGTTTTATCAAGTGCCAGTTTCCCTGGTACGACATGCTACAGTCACCAACTATTGATGTGGTATGGCCTGTGCCCTATTAAAGATACAGAATCTGTCTTTGCACCTTTCTCCTAGAGTCGGATACAATGCCTGGTAGAAAGTATGCATAGGGCAAATGCTTATTGAATTAAAAGTCTCTACAGCTTGATACTGATTTTTAAAGTATTTATGGCTGCTGAAAGAGTGCTTTCTGAGACTTAATGTGAATGTAATATTAAAAGGTCAAATAAGACTAATTACCCCAACAGTGAAAGAAAACCCTATTATAAGCAATTAAAATAGCCATGTCAGAACAGCTTAGCAATATAATTCAATTCAATTAAGTAACATATGTTTAGGATAGAGGAAATGTTATACAAAGAGAGAAAGAGAGACACAGCCCCTACCTAAGCTATAAACTGCTATGATTCCATCAGCCTATATACATTTGAGCAGTAGTTACAGAGAAGACTGACAAAAAAACAATTTGTCTGAAAGATGGAAGAGACTTCTAGAACGACCTCATTCTAAGAAAAGAGGGGATCAAGCTTTGTCCAGTAATAAAGCTTTAGCATTAATGAAAATAAATAATTCTTAATAGAACATGGGATGTGTAACTAGGATTCATTGAGAGCTCAGAAACAAAGGAGAGATCAGTGACTTAAGAAAGAAAGAAAAAAGGCTGGTGCTGTGCCTCACACCTGTAACCCCAGACTTTGAGAGGCCAGGGCAGGAAGATTGCTTGAGGTCAGGAGTTCAAGACCACCGTAGGTAACATAGCGAGACCCTGCCTCTATAACAAACAAAAAGACTAGCAGGCATAGTGGTGTGTGCCGTGGTCCCAACTATTTGGGAGGCTGAGGCAAGAGGGCTGCTTGAGTCCAGAGAGTCAAAGTCGCAGTAAGCCTGTGCAGCAGGTGAGACTCCATCTCTCAAACAAAGTCAGAGAGAGAGACATTCAAAATAAACTTGAAAAAAAAATGTTTCATTAAAAGAATTTAAAAGTTATTAGAAAACTTGACCCACATATCTTAAGGGTACCTCAAAAACAGCATCTAAACCTAAACTTGTTATCCCCTATTATTTTCCCAAAGATCAAAGAACATGAGTTCAAATCAATCTTTAATCTTTTTAAATCATGAGGAAATTGAGTGACAAAACCAGTGCCTTAAAACCTAGTTTAACTGAATAAAGCCAAAGTATGCCATGGAGTTCCTTAAGCTTCTAATGCATCAGCAGCGGCACCACTGTGGAGCACACAGCCCAGTGGGAGATGGTGGCCATGCCCATCAATAATGGAGGCCAGCGGCACCACAGCAGTCAGCAGGGACAGCTCGGAGGCCTCAGCAAATGTAGGGTGCAGCACAACTAAGCAATGAGGTTTAAGAATTGTGGTGGTACATGAATAAAAAGCAATATACAGCCAAAAAAGCACTGATATCCAACAGAGGCAGCAAAGTCTGGTGGCGGAAACAAACATACTCCCAAAGATCAGATAGTTCAGCTCACACTAAGTAAAGAACATTGACAGGTGAACTCCCAAATTTGATGTCCATCTGGAAGCTCAGCATGGGACTTTATTTGGAAATAGTGTGAGTCAAGGATTTGAAGATGACATCAGCCTAGATGTACAGTGAGTCCTAATCTATGACTGGTGTCCTCTCATGAGAAAAGAGAGAGATTTAGATGCAAAGACACAGACATACAGAGAAGAAGACCATGTGAAGACAAAGGAAGAGAATGGACTGCCACAGCTGCAAGCCAAGTCATGTTAAAGATTGACAGCCACCACCAAAAGCTGAGAGAGGCAAAGAAGCATTGTCCCTACAGCCTGCAGAGCAAGCATGGCCCCGCCAACACCCTTATTTCTGGGTTCTAGATTCTAGAATGACAAGGGAATAAACTTCTGTTGTTTTAAACCACTCAGTTTGTGGTTCTTAGTTATGGCAGCCCTGGGAAATTAATATGCCATGTTTTTTGCTAATTAGGCACCTGTTAAATGCACACTGGAGATAAACATTTAGGACTCCCCTAAAGAACTTGCAATGACAGGAGAAAAGACTGCTGAATAAGTGGGGCCTGCAAAAGCAAGGAAGGACACAAGCCAGTAAGACGTGGGTGTTATATTATCAAGAGAAATACATTCTGTTTCTGTTATTTCAAAAAGAAGACAGTGTTGATTTTCTCAGAAATTCCACTCTTACAGGATAATGAGAAATCCAAACTCAAATATCAAAAAAAGTCATTAGCAATAACCATCATAAATATTAGGCTTTTCTTTTAATATTCAATTCAATGCAACAAAATGCATATTAATATAAAATCTTTCTTTTAAGGTAATAATTTAATTACTTGTTATTTCTATACAAGTAAGCTCATTGGAAAGTAAAAGAATCTGAGTCATGACAACTGGCCTTTAGTTAATGTTTAATGTGGATTAGTTAGATAATAAAGATACAAAAAAGGCACAATAGCATACATTGCTCATTATTTTAATGAAAAAGAGCATGTTCAACAATATGCTCTGAAATTACTAATTTGCATTTTCTAGGAAAAGAATCCATTCTCATGGAACAAATGAATTGTATTTCATTCAATAAAAATGAGAGACCAATAGCACAGTTTTGAGGAAAGACTACAAATGTCGATAAATGAGACATACTACAATTCTATGTGACCTGGACCAGATTATCAAAACATTCTGCAACCCAGACTTTTCATCAAACATTCTTCACCTACTAGTAAGTTCAAGTTTGACTCTAACAAGTCATGACCCCATGAACTAAACATAATCCTATTTTACCCACTATACAGTAAAAGTAAAGAAATGGAAATATCTAAGGGTACATTACCAAATGGTTTTACTTTTTCAAATGGTTTTCATTTCAAAACATAATCCCATGTTTTCCAACCAATAAATGTCACTGTTTATATTTCATGAAAATGTATTATACCTATGTAGAAGAATGGCTCCTGTCATCAAAAGTTAATGTTCTAATAAAAGAAATAAAACACAAAATTAGCAGCATACATTAAATCTATATGAGTGGTAAAAATGAAGATAATTATCCTATGGAGTAGGGAGGTATTACTATTTAATGTGTTACGATAATATTATACAAGATGCAGCATCTGAATAGGACACGTAAAATGGAAAGGAAATAAAATAAGCAAAGATCACACCACCAAAAGCTGGTGAGGATGTGGTGCAAAAGGAACTTTCATTAATTGCTGGTAAAAATACAAGATAATACAGTCATTTTTAAAGATAGTTTGGCAGTTTCTTACAAAATTAAACATATTCTTACCATACAATCTGGCAATCACACTCCATGATATTTACCCAAATGAACTGAACATTTATGTCTATACAAAAACCTGCACATGAATGTTTATAGCAGCTTTATTCATAATTGCCCAAACTTGGAAGCAACCAAGATGTCTTTTAGTAGGTGAGTGGATAAATACACTGTGATAAATCCAGACAATGGAATATGATTCATTACTAAAAGAATGTGCTATAAAGCCATCAAAAGACGTACAGGAAAATTAAATGTGTATTAGTAAGTGAAAGAAACCAATCTGTAAAAGGTACACTGTATGACATTCTAGAAAAAGCAAAAATATGAAGACAGTAAAAAGATCAGTGGTTGCCAGGAGTCAGTGGGGAGGGAGGGATAAATAGAGCACACAGGATTTTTTAGGGCAGTGAAACTATTCTGTAGAATATTACAATGGTAAATGCTTCACTACATATCTGTCAAGACCTACAGAGCATAAAATGCCAAGAATGAACCCTAATGTAAACTATAAACTTTGAGTGATGTGTTAATCTAGGTTAATCAATGGTAACTAATGCACCACTTTGGTGGGGATACTGATAATGGGAGAGGCTGTGCTTGTGTGAAAGGAACTCTGTACTTTCCACTTAATTTTGCCATGAACCTAAAACTGCTCTGAAAAATGAAGTCTATTAAAAAACAAATAAATAAAGTTTGGTGGAAGAAAATGTATTCCAGGAAAATACAAAGCTATAAACAAAAGCATAGAGTTAGAAAAGGATCGTAACTGTTAACGATTCAAATGAAGGTCAGATTGGGCAAAACACGTGGTTCCTCTGAATCAATAATAGGATCTATCGTTAATAAACAGCATAAATGATTTGCCTAAATGTGTACATACAACATGTACATATATGCACACATTACATATACTTACAAAACGAGATCATATTATACATTCAATACTACATACAATATGTAACTTTTAAAAATTGTGAATATTTACTCAGCATTAGCTAATCGTCAATGTTATCATTAAAATGGGATGTATGAAAATTTCCATTAAATGCATTCATGAATGTATTCAACAAACTTATTGAGTATTTACTGTGTCCAAGGATGGTTTATACGCACCATAAATTATTCAACATTCTCATTCGCTACTATGGCCAATTATGTTAATTTTAATTGTTTATCATCATAAAACTGAAATAAACATTCACATATATAAATCTTTCACACTTAAAAAAATGTGCTTTTCAAAGAGCAAAAATTTTTCAGAAGTCGAATGGTAGGCCAAAAGGTACTTTATAAGAGTGTGTACTTTTATTATATCATATATCTATTATATATACACTCTTATAAATATGTTATACACACACCCTTATATATATACACACAACACACACACACACACACACACACTGCATTCTAAAAACACTGCTGAAATGTTGAAATGCTTAAGAATGCTTATATCACTACCTCTTACAAACAGGATATATTATCAGCTTAAAAAATTTCTGTGTCCAAGTTTTTTGCAATCTACTGTTTTTCTACCTTTTCATTCCATTTTGCTGTTTTGTTTCCTCAGCCTGTTTTCTCTATATGACTCTCTAATCGCTCGCATCTGAGGCCTTGCATTCTGTGGAGTACTTCAAATAGTCTAACAATTATTTTTTCCTCAGAACCTTATGTACATACATAGTTTTGAAAGCTGTGCTTTTGCTCTGAGTTTTCAGGTAAAAGCTTCTTTCCTTGAACTTTAATATTTTTTTAAATAGACTCTGTATTGACTTTTTCTTCTCCTTTACTTATGTTTAATAAGGCAATGGCTATCAAGTCTCAATCATCTAACTTTTGAGACCTACTGTTGCAGGGGTCCCCAACAGGGGAGATTTGACAAAGTATGAAGATACTTCTGATTGTCACAACTGGAGAGAGGAGGTCATCTGGTGAACAGTGACCAGGAATGTGGCTAAATAGCCTACAGTGTGCAGTATACCCCAAGACAAGGAATTATACAGTTCAAAATGTCAATGGTGCTGGGGTAGAGAAACTGTGTTAAATGACTAGGTTGGTTATAGTCAGCCTTTCACAGCTAATTCACAACATTTTGCCTGCATTAACATAATACAGTTCTACTAGGGGAGGTATTATGCCTGATCACAATGCTTGGTTCTCAGTCCCCATAAATAAACAGAGTATATGGAAAATTATATTTCCCTATTTTTCAAACTTTTAATTCCAAGGATTTTCTAGGCTGTACTGTAGAGAATATAGCTTAAAATATGCACATTTTCACAACCAGTTCACCCATTTTGTCCTGATGAATTATTTTCTATAAATTATTGCTTATAAATTGACAGAGAAATATGTCTACCTCAAAAATCAGCAGCAACTTCGTGGAATGAAAGCTTACCAGTTTAATGTTTTTTTTTTTTTTTTTTCAGAACTTGGGTCGCTGAGTCAGGAGAGCCGGTGGAGTTTAAGCAAAAGTATTTTTCTACCTCTTTTCTGGGGATCTCTGATTAATGCAGTGAATCCTGATTCGATTTTCCTCAGTTCAGTTTTACCTGCCTTATAGAATGTTTATCAAGTGGCTTCATAGATATTTTGGTAGAATATTGAGAAAGGCTTCGTTAGCGGCTGTGACTAATCCACAATTACAAATCATAGCCTAAACTATGGTTTTCAGTTATCAATAATAATGGATGCACTAAACTAAACTAATATTACTAGCCCTCCTTTGGTATACTTCATTTCTTTATTAAATTACCTTCTATTCCAACCTTTCCCTAAAGGAGACCATAAGACTTGTAGATAAAAATAAAAGTATGCTAATAGAAAATAGCATTGATTTTAACTAATAAAGGAAGTCTGGAGAAGAATATCTACGTATCTGGAAACTTTTCAAACTCTGAAGGAAATAAAAGTGGTAGAAGTTTACCTGTTTATTCATTTTTTCATTCATTCATCCAAATTTAAATTAATTAAACACTAGTTTAAAAAGCAAGTGTACCAAACACTAATAAATCAAAATAAAATGGAAACCATATTGCTTGTCCCCGTGACCTTCTAATTTTTGTGGGGAGAAAAGGTAACACCTAATTTCAGCAACTAGGGAACAATGTTAAAGTAAAATATAAGCAGTTTTACGGTAAAGTATAGATAGTATCAAACAGGTTTCCCTCATGGATTAGAACTTCTAAAAAAAGGATTGAAAGAATTTGGGATCAAAGGTGCCTAGGTAATCGAACTGATGTAAGAACGTATAAAATACTGACCTTAATTATGTGAACTGCAACAAATAAGGAGTAGGAAAGCTTAAGGTTTATGTAAACTTGTAGAAGAAGAAGCCTGGCAAGCAGGCAAGGTACTGCAGTTGTTTCCTGAACATGAACAAGAGTGGGGAGAAAAAAATGGGGCAGGCTCCAAAGGCCAGCATAAAGGACTGTGCTTCAAATTGCACCCTTCAATTTTACGCCTTCATCCTCCTCCCCAACCCTTTGTCTCAGAAGACAAATGTAGCACATGTGCTTCTTTGTGTATCCTTAACTTGCGGGTACACAAAGAAATGCATATGCCACATTTGTCTCTGAGGTCACTCACAATCTCACTTGTTAAAGGATGCCACATCCAGAGAGCATGAAAGAATTACAGTTAACTAAGAAACGAAACCTGAAAGAAACAGAGATACTAAGGCAATGGAGAAAATTGCTTGGTAAAAAGAATACAGAGTGAATGAAGGAGAAAAAGAGATGAAAAAGGACAAGAAGCCCGAGTCGCTGGAACAGCATAAAGAAAGATGATGCCAGAGCATGGTCTCCACATCACTTACGTGGGGATGACTTGCAGGATGACAGCTGATTGATTCTATACCACACCTTGGAATTACAAACTCAGCATCTCTCAGGGATGGGGTAAAGAAAAAGTCTACATTTTAAGAAGCCCCCCAAATATTTACATATATTAACATTAAGAAACCACTGGAATCGAGGATGAATTTAGTCCTGATTGAAAAGCAATTTCCCAGATTTCATCTAAAGGGTTTTTCAAACTGCGGGATGTGACCCATTAGGATCATTATATCAATTTAGTGTGCTTGGTACATTTCTTCATTTTGTAATGACACAGAACAGCAGAATATAAATTAAAAGATTACATCCTAGCATTAAGGAAACTATTGTTTCATGAAACCTTTATGTCAGTCATAAATATGTGTGCAGTGTGTATGTGTCCACTGCTACTCACATGTACTAGGTAGTGACATATAATGTATGTCTTACAGAAGGTCAAGCTAAAAAAAAATATGAAAGCCACTGCTATATAGAACATGAAGGAACATTCACAGGCAGTAGGAGGCTTGAGGAATTGAGTTTTGTCCTCAGGAGGAAAAGATAGGCATTTGTGACTGGTGAATCCCTGCTATATGTTATATAGGCCTGCCATGACAAACCACAAAGTGTCATATTCTATGTAACTTGATAGCTAATAAAATCCACTGGCTGACATTTATTATTTCTGATTCATGTGGCCATGAAGAATACAGTCAGGAAAAAATGGAATATATCTATAATGACTCTGAAGACCAAGATAGGAAGCTGAAGAGCTTGGGAGATATAGTTTTTATCTAGCCTTTAACTGAAAATTAGAACATTTAAACAGAGAGTAGGATGTGGGAAGTCAAGAACTAGCTACATAGAGAATATAAGACAAAAAGGATTTAGTTTTCTAAACCAAGGATACAAAGTCAAAATGGATTTTTAGCAGAGAAAAGAATTTATCTTACCACTACTAGGAAGAAAAATTTGGTGAGATTTTTATCGGAATGCCAAAGATGATTTTGATCAGAAATATGGATAAGTGAAAGAAAAGTTTAAAATCAGATACTACGTGAACTACTATTCAAAGTGAGAGAAATATCTTACAGAAGATAGAGACCAGGGACAGGCCAAGGACTGTACAAACAGCTATGACCACCTGCATATCATTAAGGAAAACATGGATATAGTCACTGTGAACTTTAGAGCTAAACTTAAGGACATAAATACAGTATCATAGTTTCATCAATGAGGCTCATTTGTTCAACAGAGACACAGGCTCTTTTCTTACTTAGATAAGAAAAAAGTAGTCTTCACTCCCAAGGAAATTCTACTTCAGGAAAGAAAACACCTCACACTATGTTACTAGAACACAACTGGTATAAAAAAAGATGCACATAAATTGCAGTGGGAACTTAAAGAAAGGTGAAAGAACCTGGCAGGGTATCAGAGAAAGCTTTATGCAAGAGATGGCTTTTGAAATAAGTCTTTTTTTTTTTTTTTTTTGAGAAAAAAAGAGAAAGAAAAAGTGGGAGAGAGAACAGAATTCTTGCTCTATTGCCCAGGCTGGAATATATCAAAAACCTCTTTTATGCCGTCAATTATACTTAACAACAGAGACAGAAAGGAATACAGGAAGAAAATAACAGTCAAC
>CAUYQU010007198.1:0-13926 GCA_963574635.1 Cheracebus regulus | reverse complement strand
GCATTATGTCTTTTGAAAAGTGTCTGTTCATATCCTTCCTGTACTTTTGAATGGGTTTGTTTTTTTCTTGTAAATCTGCTTTAGTTCTTTGTAGATTCTTGATATTAGCCCTTTGTCAGATGGGTAGATTGCAAAAATTTTTTCCCAAGCTTGTGATATTTTAAGAGCATTCTGGAAAAACTGGGAGAGGAGCCAGGTTTGGGTGGTTGGCGGTCGGCGGGTGGGGTGGTGAAATCTGGTCAAATATTGCTCAGTAGAGAAAGGGCTCAGCTCTGAGGCTGCATAGTAGAGTGGGCAATTCTCTCTGACAGGGATCAGGGATGGCCTCTTTTCCTCCCCAGATCCCTTAAAACGCTTGAGAGGCTTGGGCCACAGGCCACACCCATTGGCCTTTACAGAAGTTTTCCTCTGTTTTTGTTTTTTAAATTATTATTTTATTTTAAATATTTTAGAGACAGGGTCTTGCTCTGTCTCCTAAGCTGGAGTGCAGTGGCACAATCATAGTTCACTGCAGCCTTGAACCAATTGGCTTAAACCATCTTCCCACCTCAGCCTCCAGAGTAACTGGGACTACAGGTGCAAGCTACCATGCCCAGCTAATATTTTAATTTTCATAAAGATGGGGTCTTGCTATGTTGTCCAGGCTGGTCTCAAATTCCTGGCCTCATGCAAGCAATTCTCCCACATTAGACTTTGTAGTCTCCTCCTGGTTCTCAACTGGGACAGGGATGTGTTTGTCCTGGAGGAGGGGTCTCTGTGACAGAGCCTGTCTATGAGCCCCATGCAATTCCTCTATTTTTTGTTTTGAGATGCAATCTCGCTCTGTCACCCAGGCTAGAGTGCAGTGGCTTGATCTTGTCTCACTGCAACCTCCACTTCCCGGGTTCAAGCCATTCTCCTGCCTCAGCCTCCTGAGTAGCTGGGATTACAGGCATGAGCCACCACGCCCGACTAATTTTGTATTTTTAGTAGAGATGGGGTTTCTCCATGTTGGTCAGGCTGGTCTTGAGCTCGCGACCTCAGGTGATCCACCTGCCTCAGCCTCCCAAAGTGCTGGGATTATAGGCATGAGCCACGATGTTTGGCCAAGTCCCACTTTTCTTGTGGTAGTAAAATGAGAGCATAGAAACAAAAATATGCAGCGAGGTGTGATCATACCACTGCACTCGAACCTGGGCAACAGAGTGAGACCCCTGGCTCTAAGAAAAAAAAAGAAACAGAAAAAAAAGTTTAATAAAAGTGCAATCGTGCTTTGAAAGGGCTGTAGATACTGTGAAACTCTAAGGTATAATGTGATTGTTTCTGTATAACTTGTAACAGTCCCTATGGGATTAATAGCTAACAATGTGGAAATAATCTGTGTTGGGACAAGGATGTCATGCTGATATGGCAATTGTCTGGATGTACTTACTGCCTTTTGAAAGGATGCCAAAGTGTGCTAGGTCCTGATACTCCAAAGATGGGTAGTGAGTGTCTGGAAACCTCTCCAGCTCCCAAAGGGATAGCAGATTTTACTGCAGGAGTTTCTCAGGTTCCATAGTTACTCTAGGGCTGTTCTGCTGGGGACATGCATTGTTTTAGTTTTTGGAAAAAAAAAAAAAGTTCTGTGATGTTCTATAAAACTTTTGTGTTTCTGTTGATAACTTCCACAGTAATTATTCATATTCTCCAACAGACTTGTTTGCTCAGTGGGACAGGATTTGCTGATCCGCTGTTACAACTCAATCCCAGTACATTTTGTGGTGGCGATTTTCTGAAGCATTTTTCAGGTTGGGCTATCGTATTGCATGAATCCATTTATCAGCCCACATTTGACAGCTGGCTACTGCTGTGTCATCATTACATACCTGTTTGCAGGATCTGCGGCAGACAGGGTGGCACGTCCCCCAATTATTCCTTCAGTCATTTCGTCAGTTGGTTGTTACTGAGCATGTTCATTTCTTACGGCCTGTCATAATGTTTAGTGTGAATGCATGATCCCGAATCCATTAAGCATCTGTATAGTCCTGACCAAACATTGTACTTTATTTCAGCCACAAGGCTAGATAAAGCAGCTTTATCTAAGCTGCTTTAATAGGTACCTGAAGGTTTTTGTAGTTGTCTTATTTACATTTGCTTCGGGGGCTTTTTTTCCCCCTGTAGTGTTTCTAACAGATTTGGCTGTTCAGTTTTCAGGTTTTCATGAGAAACTGCTATAATTTTCACAGACCAATGAGGTTGCTATGATACTCCCTGAAGACTTGCCTCATTTTGCATCAGGGGCTGCATCTGTTGTCAATGTGAATTACTTCCTTTCCACCTGAGGAACAGGAAGGTTTTTAATCAGAGGATTTCCAGAGATAGTTACTCATTAACACTTTGATACTGTATATAAGGTCGGCTTTCAGACCATTTTGAAATATTATAAATATGTTGGAATAGACAGAATAAATGTCGGTAGTTGCCTAAATCTTACTGCCTGTGTTGAGGCAACTTCTTAATTTTTTTCTCCTTGAGAACTAGATTCTTTTTTTTTTTTTTTTTTTGAGATGGAGTCTCCCTCTGTCTCCCAGGCTGGAGTGCAGTGATGTGATTTCGGCTCACTGCAACCTCCACCTCCTGGATTCAAGCAATTCTCCTGCCTCAGCCTCCTGACTAGCTAGGACTATGGGTGTGCACCATCACACCCAGCTAATTTTTGTATTTTCAGTAGAGACAGGGTTTCACCATGTTGGCCAGGCTGGTCTTGAATTCCTGACCTCAGGTGATCCACGTGCCTCAGCCTCCCAAAGTGCTGGGATTACAGATGTGAGCCACCACACCTGGCCAATTTTTCTATCATCTAAAAATGAGAGATTCTCTTTAGGGTGGGGATGTGGAGGGGGACATGTTAGATTGGGAGAGGGAAGTTTGAAAAAAGATTTTTCTACATTATACTATAATTTAGTATTTATAATTTTTTTTTTTAAAGAACTCACTACTCAGAGTACAAATCAGAGAAAGTCAAACCTCTGAGAAGGGAGAGAGATGTAGATTCAGTATCAGTTATTCTTGGGGCGTGGGGGTAGGGAGGAGCACACGGTCTTTATCACAAGTTGTTTCACAATTTGGTTCCGTTTACATTTCTTCTTGGCAGTTCATCTGTGCCAGGGAGTGTGGGGACCTGGCTGACCTGGTAGGTATACCTAATGGATTTGGAAGCCAACCACCTTCTGACAGACCCAAGGAGACAAGGGAGCCAGCCTGACTTTGCTAAATCCAGCCTCTCCCCATAAATCCCGTCTTTAAAGCAGGAGAAGCCTCTCAGAGAATGGGTGCCTAGTCTCTTGGCTGTCGAAGGCAGAGGCGATCTGATTTAGGGAGGAGGATATAGTACAGTGAGACCAGGGTAAAAGGAAAAAATACCCAAAAAACAAAAAGCCTGAATACAGAAAGGATTCCTTTGGAGAGGAGGGCCTGGTGGGGAACTGCAACCTTATCCCCTGAGACTGCGGCTCCTAAGCCCAGCCTGGAGGTTCAGTGAACCCGTTAGTAACATGAACTTGGTCACTGTATTTCTCAGCCCGAGCTCATGCATTATTTACCTGGCGTAAGTAAACCTGTTTCTCTCACGGTTGCTGGGGAAACCGCTTTGATTTATTGAGTTCTGTTTTACTCTCCAGTGAAAAATGCTGCAGGGTGGAAAGGAGGGAGGGGGGCTCTACTGGGTCCCAGGCGCTCAGGGTGTGGAGCAGTAAAAGGGAGTTCCCACTTTCCCCTGGGAAGGGCCTGACTAGGAATGAATGCAGATTCCAGTGCTGGGCGCCCCCAAGGCTGTCATTTCCTGCTTCTCTGAGTGCCCCTTTTCCTGTAACACACCCTCCAGGAAGAGTGGGGAACAGGGAGCTAAGGAGAAAGGTGTCCCTTTCCTGAGGCCCTGGTGAAGGCCACTTGCAGCTCTCCCACTGACTGCTTGCAGAGATAGCATCGCTTTGTGCAGGGCAGGGAGGGAAAGGAGTCAAGTTTCCCCAGAGGCTGTTTCCCAGGTGGATCAGCCTGGGGAAACCAACTCCATAACGCAGGTAAAGTGGTCCCATCTGCTCCCAAGCTCGCTGAGGCTCATATTCGGGGAGTGGCCTCATAGACCAGGCAGCTATGGTGGCTTAGAAAGAGCTTGGGACACCGGGCTCAAATCTCAGTGCTTTTTAAAATAATTTAAACAAGCTTCTTCTGACTCTCAGTCCCCCAATGTGTGGAAGATGGATAGTAGTGTCTGCTTTTGAGTGTTTTTGCAAAGACTTCTCAGTGAGTGATCCATGGAACACGTCCATGCCTGGGCATTGCAGTGTGGGGTGAAGGGCTGCCCACTTAGACCACCTGTTTCCTTTTCTTGCCAGCAAGATTCAGACATCGCGGCGAGCTCCATTCCTCCTCTTTACTGCGTATTGATTTTTCCTTTCCTCCCTTTGTTCTATTTGTGGCTCCTCTGCCCTGTACAATTGCATTATGTCTTCAGAGGCGCACTGGATGAGGAGGTCTGTTTGTGCACAGCCGCAGCCTGGACTTTCCTCCATGCCCAGCCAGCCTGCGCTGATCTCCTCCTGGTCTGTGACCTTGTTGCATTTCCTTCTATAAAATGGCACCGTGTAGAGCCTTTTCCATTCCTTTCAGATTCCTTGATTTTACTGGAAAGTAGCTGCTACCTGTCAGGTGAGTGTGGTGATGTCCACCAGGGCCACGCAGACCAAGATGTGTCAGCAATATACTTGCAATTGACAATATACAGGCATTTATGAATTATTTAGGCAACAGCCACACATTGGTGAAGTTTCATTTTTTGTTTGTAAACCACAATGACATGTTATGTTAAAAAAACCCCACCTTTCTAGGCATCACTAACATAAATGTTTTTAGGAGCAACTTTCTACATTTTCTTTGGTTCTCCTGGGATTATTCGTTATATCCAGGCTTATGGGCAAGTCTGTACTTAGCTACTATTGAGATTAGAATATAACTGTTAATTACATCTTTGACTTTTCTGCCTTTACATTAGGTGCTAAATATCCCCAAATGACTTAATTTTGCTCTACTTAAGCCAGTTCCCCTGCTCTAGGCCTCTGTGCGTTGTTTTCTCTGCAATGTTTGTATGGAGAGAAAACCTATGTGTGTTACTGTTCTGCCTCCAGATCTTCAGACTTCATCCAGAACTGTTCCCTTGGGGTGGATGTTTCAAACTGGCTTCTTAAAGAGACTTCTAATTTCTTCCAAACTAAATGACAAATAAACAAAGAAAACCCAGGCCATCTCACAAACGTTTTTTGGCAGCAGGCACTCTTCAGAGAGGAATAAGAAGGAATTCCTCCATGAGGGAGGGGCCAGGCAAAAGAAGAGCAGATTACAGAGTGTTCTCGGCCAGTGATTCTTAAACTTCAGCACACATCAGAATCACCTGTGCCCCAGAAAGCAGGCTTGCTGGGCCCACCCCAGGGATTCTGATTCAGGAGGTCTGGGAAGGGCTGGAGAATGTGCATTTCCAATCAGCTCCCGGGAGATTCTGATGCCTTCTCTGTAGGAGCCACTGTTTAAGCAGAGGACAGCAGAGGCTTGAGACAGGAAAGAGTCTGATAGGTTCAGGACAAGAAAGGAGTCTGCTGTGGCTTGAGGGTAATGACCTAGGGACTGGAGAGAGAGGCAGGTATCACAGCATGCAGTGGAAACACACACACACACACGCGTGCACGCGTGCACACACACACACACGATGTTTGAAGTGGGGTGTGCGTGCAGGGTTAATGACCTGATTTGCCTTTGCAATTGTTATTTCATTTGATTCTCTTCGCAGTCACCATGCTGTGTGCTCGGTGTCTTTGATCTCTGTAACCCCTTCCCCCCCACGCACCTTCCACAGAGTAGATGCTGGCTAAGCTGTATTATGCGCCAGATGCTGTCCTAAGCTTCTTATAAACATGATCTCATTTAATCCTCCTAATGACCCTGTGAAGCAGGAACTCTTATAATCCCATTTTACAGATGAGGAACACTGAGGCATCAGAGAGGTTACATAACTTGCCCGGGGTCACATAACCAGGAAATAACAGCCTGGCTCCTGTTATGCTCGAGCTGAGCCCTCAGCCTCCACCCTGCACTGCCTCTGCTGCCCCACGATGCTGCCCTGGTGAGTGAACAATCTCGAAAGGCAGCCTGGTTAGATACGATGATCACCATCATTGAAAGATGGGAAAACTGAGGCTCAGACAGGCATCTGGTCACGGGTGGAGGAACAGTACGACCTAGATCTCCTGAGGCCAAACCTCAAGGTCTTGTCACAAAACTGGGCTGCCAATAAACCACAAACCCGTGGAGTCTCCAGTGTGCCTGATGCTGACCCAGGGAGACAAAGAAGTTAACTGAGGAAGAGAAGGCCCCCACCTGGCAGGTGTGAGGGCCAGGCTGGTACCCTGCAGAGACAGGGTTGATAGCTTTGTTTTCGAGCTGGGCGTCCTGTCCACAGCCTCCCTCCTCCCTGGGCTGGGGCAGCAGCTGGGCTCCTGTGCCTGGAGGTGCCAACAGGGCTGGTCATTGACAAAGCCACCGTAGGTTTTGTAGCCATAGAGAAAAATACAGCCGTTCCCTTTGGGGAGCGAAAGCTGATACTGTAAACATTTTAGGCTCTATCTTTGATCTGTTGGGTCAGAGAAGCGGCTTTTCTCCCCAGGTAGGGTTACCAGGAGAGGACAGGGCAGACCTTTGGGAAGCTGTGCCCTGCAGAACAGATGGTGCAGGGTGGGAGGGAAGGGTCTGAGAGGGGAGCCCAACAATTACCCCCAAGTCTGGAACCCAGACACCAAATTCCAGGCCTCGGGGAAATTCTGTTTTAAAATAAACCCCTGAGGCTGCTTGTAACGTTAGTCTTTGGCTTTAAAAACCGTTCTTTTCTAGATAAAGGAATATGATAACTTGCATGCTTTAAAAAGCCACAAACACCTTTATGGCCAGGCAAAGGTGGCTCACGCCTGTAATCTCAGCACTTTGGGAGGCCAAGGTGGGCAGATCACTTGAGGTCAGGAGTTTGAGACCAGCCTGCCCAACATGGTGAAACCCCATCTCTACTAAAAATACAAAAATTAGCCTGGCATGGTGGCAGGTGCCTGTAATACCCAGGGGGCTGAGGCAGGAGAATCTCTTGAGCCCAGGTTGCAGTGAGCTGAGATTGTGCCACTGCACTCCAGCCTGGGTGACAGAGCAAGACTCCATTAAAAAAAAAAAAAGAAAGAAAACCACAAACATCTTTAAATTACGAGTTGGTAAAGGCTAGTGTCAGGCCCAGAAGACACCTAAGGGTGGGATAAGGGTGGCATGGTGGATGGAGGGTCTGGGTCTGAAGTGCTTTTCTCTCTTCCAATCCACTGATTTTGATGTGGGGTCATTTCCCTGGCATTGCAATGAGTCATAATTCTGTTCAAGAAGGTGATTATTTTCCAACTAACTTTAAAAATTGAGAGTGGCTTCTCTTATTCTGCTTCCTCTATCTATAATGCTCTTGTTGCTTTTCAGCTCTGTGAACTCCGAGTTATCCTTCAAGACCCTGTTCAAACATCACCTTCCCTAAAAATAAACGAACAAACAAACAAACAAAAAAATCACCTTCCAAACTGCCATCTCCTGTCTTGCTTCCAACCTTAGAAAATCATGAACACATCCAATTATCCCTTCATTATGCTCCATCCAAAAGTGCCTGTTTACAATTTCACATAACGTGGAAGTTCACAATCAAGGCCATTTTTTTCTGGCCAGATGACCCACAGAACTCGAGAAAAGACTTCTACATATCATTTTATCCTCAATACCCTGCCCATTGCCTGATACTTAACAAATGGCCTTGAATGAATGTTGTTGAATGAATGTTCTTATTCTCTCTGCATCATAAGGAGAGTAAAGAGAAATAAATATTTGTAAGCATCTATCATAGACCAAGTACTCTCTAGGAATCATCTGTATGTTATTTAATTTCATCTCTATTAGAAGAGCTTTCATGTGTTTAAATCTAGACTACAGGGGCAGTGATATCTTAACACAGTTAAGATACCTAGGAGGCCGGGCACAGTGGCTCACACTTGTAATCTCAGCACTTTGGGAGGCCGAGGCCAGTGATCACCTGAGGTCAGGCGTTCGAGACAAGTCTGGCCAACATGGCGAAACCCTGTCTCCACTGAAAGTACAAACATTAGCTGGGGGGTGGTGGCATGTGCCTGTAGTCCCAGCTACTCGGGAGGCTGAGGTGGGAGGGTTGCTTGAACCCAGGAGGCGGAAGTTGCAGTGAGCTGAGATCACACCACTGCTCTCCAGTCTGGGCAACAGAGCGAGACTCTGTCTCAAAAATAATAATAATAATAATAATAATAATATACCTGGGAAAGCAGTTGATGAATACCTGTAAGGTGCTACAGGAGCTGCAAAGAAGGGTAATGTCTGTCTTCTGGGAGTTTCAGGTATTATTGAGGACACACACACACATATCCCACACATATATACCTTACCCACTCAAAGAAAGACTATTGCCATAGTAAACTACCCTGACTTCTAAATACCTGGTACAGACCTAAATGTGATAGAAATGGAAGAATGAGAGATCACTGTGGGCTGCGGTGTTTTTGAAGAAACCACAGATATGAGTCTCTCCCAGTGGCCTGTATTTTCATATGCCTAGAGATTGGGAAGAGATTAGATGATCTCTAGCAGTCTGCTGACTGGAGAACTGGAGAACTGTTTATAACGATATCTTTATGACTTTTCAAACAGTGCTGTAACATCCATGATCCAATTTTTACCTCCAAAGTCATACAGCTGGTAATGGAGCAGGGCCTGGGGTTGGATTCTGTCTCTGTCAGTTACTAGTGGGGCTTCTGTCTGCCCACATGGCATCTCTGTGCAAATTGGAAAACAATGCCTCTTGCTCAGGTAG
Source organism: Cheracebus regulus (assembly GCA_963574635.1). Classification (NCBI taxonomy): domain Eukaryota; kingdom Metazoa; phylum Chordata; class Mammalia; order Primates; family Pitheciidae; genus Cheracebus; species Cheracebus regulus. The sequence continues at coordinate 5,006 of CAUYQU010007198.1, read as the reverse complement.
AATTGTGTTAAATTTAGTATATTATCGCATAGCTTGAACAACTGTGCGTGGCAGCCTTATCCTGGCTGTGCCCAGCAGAGAGCTTTCCTGAACATCTGCACTGCAGTCTTCCTGGCTGAAGACACACATATGCCACACTCTCATCATTCATGCTCCCTGCCCACCGCTGCCCCCCAATGCCAGGGCGTGGATGCCCCCAGCAGTTTGTATCTTTGCTTTAACCTGAATTCCTCCATTAAGTAACGTGGTTATACCAGGTTCAAAGTGGGGAAGGGTAAGGAATTGGGTCTCCAAGAATGTAGGGACATCTGAATTGTGGCTGGGAGAGGCATAGTGGTGCATATGAGAGTGTCAGCAATGTGCATACAAGCTCTTCTGAGTGTGTGTGTGAGTCATCGTATGGTGTGGGTTTTAAGTAGGGGAGGACTCTACCCTGCAGCTTCAGAACTTGGGCTGGTATCTCCACACATACCTTCATTCCCTGACGCGTATGATGTGAATACTACACACACCTTCCACCCCGGATCCTTTGTGCAGTGCTGAGCCTGAACAACTGTATATAGTGATCCTTGAATTTGAAGAAGTTCCTTCATGTATTATTTATGTATTATATTTATTTATTAAATGAAGTAAGTTTCAGTATAACAGTGAGATATTTGTTTATTTTTGAGACAGGGTCTCACTCTGGTTGCCCAGGCTGGAGTGCAGTGGTTCAATCATGGCTCACTGCAGCCTCCACCTCCTGGGCTCAGGTGATCCTCCCACCTCAGCCTCCTGAGTAGCTGGGATTACAGGCCACCATACCTGGCTCATTTTTTTTTTTTTTTTTTTTTTTTGAGATGGAGTCTTGCTTTATCACCCAGGCTGGAGTGCAGTGGTGAAATCTTGGCTCATTGCAACCTCTACCTCCTGGGTTCAAGCAATTCTTGTGCCTCAGCCTCCTGAGTAGCTGGGACTACAGGCACGCACCACCAAACCCAGTTAATTTTTGTATTTTTAGTAAAGACAGGGTTTTACAATGTTGGTCAGGACAGTCTCGATCTCCTGACCACATGATCCACCTGCCTCAACCTCCCAAAGTGCTGGGATTACAGGTGTAAGCTGCTGCGCCCCACCTAGTTTTTGTATTTTTAGTAAAGACTGAGTTTTGTCATGTTGCCCAGGCTGATCTCAAACTCCTTAGCTCAAGCGACCCACCCGCCTCGGCCTCCCTCTTCATGCCTGTTATCCCAGTACTTTGGGAGGCCAAGGCTCACCTGAGGTAAGGACTTGGAGACCAGCCTGGCCAACATGGTGAAACCCTGTCTCTACTGAAAATACAAAAATTGGCCGGGTGTAGTGGCTTACGCCTGTAATCCCAGCACAGGATCTGGGATTAATGGGTGATAAGGGAAATTAGAAGCAAACATATGAACACATATATGGGTTTTTGTCTCTTTTAAACAAGTGTTTAACAAAATTGAATCATATTATATATACACTTTTTAATTTTTTTAATTAATTAATTAATTATTTGGAGATGGAGTCTCACTCAATCACCCAGGATGGCGTGCAGTGGCACAATCTTGGCTCACTGCAACCTCTGCCTCCTGGATTCAAGGAATTCTCCTGCCTCAGCCTCCTGAGTAGCTGGGACTACAGGCATGTACCACCACGCCTGGCTGATTTTTTTCTCCTTCCTTTTTTTTCTTTTGAGAAGGAGTCTCGCTCTGGCACCAGGCTGGAGGGCAGTGGTGCAAACTTGGCTCACTGCAACCTCTGCCTCTCGGGTTTAAATGGATTCTCCTGCCTTAGTTTCTGAGTAGCTGGGGCTACAGGCATGCACCACCACGCCTAGCTAATATTTGTGTTTATATATATATTTTGAGACAGAGTCTCGCTCTGTCATCAGGCTGGAGTACAGTGACACGATCTCCACTCACTGCAACCTCCGCCTCCTGAGTTCAAGCGATTCTCCTGCCTCAGCCTCCCAAGTAGCTGGGACTACAGCCATGTGCCACCGTGACCAGCTAATTTTTGTATTTTTAGTAGAGATGGGGTTTCACCATATTGGGCGGAAAGGTCTCAAACTCCTGACCTCAGGTGATCCGCCTGCCTTGGTCTGTGCTGGGACTACAGGTGTAAGCCACTGCACCTGGCCAATTTTTGTATTTTTAGTAGAGATGGCGTTTCACCATGTTGGCCAGGCTGGTCTCGACTTCCTGACCTCAGGTGATCCATGTGCCTCAGCCTCCCAAAGTGCTGGGATTATAGGCGTGAGCTACCGCACCTGGCCCTATGCACTTTTTAAAAGTTTAAGAGTATAGTGTGGAAATCTAGGGTCTAGGCCAAAACGTTGACATGTTCACTAATCTTTTGGATAACTGCATGATATTCCATAGTATAGGTGTACCATAATTTATTTTATATTTATATTTAATTTAATTTAGTGTTTTTTAGAAACAGGGTCTTGCTCTGTTGCCCAGACTGGGGTGCAGTGGTGTGATCATAACTCATTGCAGACTTGAACTCCTAATCTCAAGTGATCCTCCCACCTCAGTCTCTTAAGTGGCTGGAACTACAGGTACATGCCACCACCCTTGGCTAATCCTTAAAAATTTATGTAGAGATGTGGGTCTCACTGTGTTGCCCAGGCTGATCTTGAACTCCTAGACTCAAGCGATCCTCCTGCCTTGGCCTCCCAAAGTACTGGGATTACAGGTGTGAGCCACTGTACATGGCTCCTCTTTTTCTAATCGTCTTTTTCTAATCAATTTGTAGGCAATCTTTCTATATTAGGGCTATCGATTTTTATGTTATAGCAATTCTTATGTTGTGGGCTACCAGTTCTTACTGTCTTTTAGTTTTGTTTAATGTGTCTTTTACCATATTTTACATTTTATATAGTCAAATCCGTGTTTTTTGTGTCTTCTAGTACAGAGTCTGGTCTGTGCAGATCTCCAATTCCTGCAGTTATACAAATATTCTACATTTCTTCATTGAGAAATATAGTTAGATTGTGACTCCATTTGGGTTTTATTTTAAAATCTTGTGGGAGGTATGGAGAAGTATTTAAATCTCTCTGAGGCTTGGGCTTCCTCCGTTGTAACTTGGGCATCCTTAGGATGAAAGAAAACATTTGTAAAACTTACAGCATGATGCCTACAGCAGGGCTGGTACTCAGTGAGTGGTTGTAGTTTGTGAGGGTGGCATGCATTTGTTGTCCCAGCTACTTGCAAAGCTGAGTAGGGAGGACTGCTTAAGGCCAGGAGTTCAAGTCAAGCCTGAGCAACATAGAAAGATTTCCATCTCTTAAAAAAAAAAAAGATCAGGCATGATGGCTTACACCTGTAATCCCAGCACTTTGGGAGGCTGAGGCAGGTGGATCACTATTGTCACCCAGGCTGGAGTGCAATTCAATGGCGTGATCTTGGCATACTGCAACCTCTGTCTCCCAGGTTCAAACAATTCTCTTACCTCAGCTTCCCGAGTAGCTGGAACTACAGGCATGTGCCACCATGCCCAGCTAATTTTTGTATTTTTAGTCTGGATGGGGTTTCACCATGTTGGCCAGGATGATCTCCATCTCCTGACCTTATGATCCTCCCACCTTGGCCTCCCAAAGTGCTGGGATTACAGGCGTGAGCCACCACACCTGGCCAACTTTGCTTTTTTCTCTTGGGCAGATATGCTGCTTTGAACTGGGTGAGTGCTCCTTCCTGGTGAGGTATGTGCTGGAGCCAGGGTTGGGCACTGAGCCAGGATGGGAGGAAGCAGGGAGGAGAGAAGTGGTTTCCAGAAGGTATTTCTGTGTCAGGGATTCCACAGTTGAAAGTTCTCTTTGGGTACCAGTGGGACCTGAACTCACACTGCCTCAGGACTTCCTGAGCTCTCGAGGGACATCAGGTAGCCAACTCTTTGTTTAGGATGGACTCTCCCTGTGGGGACAGGGAAGAAACTGGAGCTGAAGTAGATGTGAGAGGTGAGGGTGGCAGACTGTTGGGGCTCTGGAGACTCTTCCAGATATTCCTGCTGCCTCTCCCAGCAGACTATCCAATGAATGAATCAGAAAGCTTGAAGAGGGAAACAGCAGAAGACGAAAGAAATCCTATGGCCACGAAGCTTAAGAGGCTGGGTGCCACAGTCCCCAGGCTTGGGAGTGAATGCCTTAGCTGGAGCTTGAAGGCTTGGTGTCCCTGGACTACCCACACCGTAGCTCCAGGCAGGTTGCTATGCATGCTCACGTCATCATCCATATTCACTTTCATCAATTACACCCGGTAATGCCCTTGACAACTATTTTTTCCCTCAATTCAGGATCTAATCCAGGATCACACATTGCATTTAATAGTCATTGACTCTTCAGTCTCTCTTAAATTGGGCAATTCCTTATCCTTCTTTGTGTTTCGTGACCTTGACTTTTGTGTGTGTGTGGCAAAAAAGTTCACATTTTACCTTGACATTTTAAGTAGTACAAGTCAATTATCAAGTTACATTTCTTGTGATTAAATTTAGGTTAGGCCAGGCATGGTGGCTCATGCCTGTAATCCCAGCACTTTGGGAGACTGAGGCGGGCGGATCACCTGAGTTCGGGAGTTCAAGACAAGCCTGACCAACATGGAGAAACCCTGTCTCTACTAAAAATACAAAATTAGCTGCGTGTGGTGGCACATACCTGTAATCCTAGTTACTCAGGAGGCTAAGGCAGAAGAATTGCTTGAAACTGGGAGGTAGAGGTTGTGGTTCCAGCCTGGCAGCCTGGGCAACAAGAGCAAAACTCCGTTAAAAAAAAAAATTCAGGTTATGGGTTTTGGGCAGGACACTGAAGAGATGCTATGACCTCAGAACATTGTATCAAAGATACACATGAGGTTGGCCTATTTCAACACTGGGGATGTTAACTTTTTTTTTTTTTTTTTTTTTTTTTTTTTTTTTATCAACTTTAAGTGTTGTTGTGGTGGCAGGGGGTAAAAGCCATAATGTTGGCAAACACAAAACACCCCCACCCCGGCAGAACCAAATGAGCA
>CAUYQU010007195.1:0-17160 GCA_963574635.1 Cheracebus regulus | reverse complement strand
GCGCGCAGGGACGGTGCGCGCACAGTCTGCCTACCGGCTTTGATCTGTGCGCATCTGTTTCTCTTCGGAGAGGCTGACAGCCGTGGGATTTCCTGGCTGGTGGCTGTGGCGGACGCGATTTCCTTATTCATATAGGGTTCCAGAGGCGGCGAAAAGCCCAGCGGGGCTGAGGTGTCTCCGAAGCCGGTAGAGGGAGCCATGAGGAAGACCTCTGGCTTTGGGTCGGGGGAGGGAGGGCGGCCCAGGGGTTTGGTCAGCAGCCTCAAGGAGGTGGGCGCGGGCGCCGGGCGTGCGAGTGAGCACGGCACCTCCTCCGAGTCCGAGCGCTGCGACCCGCACACGACGGTCGACAGGCTCCAGAGAGCTGCCTCCTGGGACCGGACGCCCACACCGCCGCAGATCCCTCCTTCGCGGAAGCGTGGCCTGGTCAACAGAGACGAGAAGAGAAGGTAATAGGAACTGGAGCCCGGTGGGGGAAGGAGGAGGGCGGGGGAGGGGGGAGAGTACCCCTTTCCTGCTCCAGGCCCACCTCTGACCCCGAGGGTCATGATAAGGAACATCTGACACCTGCATGTGTCAGTGAGCTTCCATAAAGTTGGGAAAGATACAAACATGCACACTTTTGCCACTTGTTCTTAATACCATATTTGATGATCTAGATGGATAATTAGGTGAGAAAAATAAAGGAGAGCTACGTAGTTAGGAAAGGATGACATGATCTTGTTTACAGTAAAGCAAAAGGAATCCACTACCAAATGTTAAAACTAAAAATGAGTCCATTAAAGTTATAGGAAACAAGAACAATGTACAAACACTATTTGCCTTTTTATATACATGCAGTAAATTCTCACTCATAGGTGGGTGTTGAGCAATGAGAACACACAGGGCACAGGGAGGGGAGCATCACACACTGGGGTCTTTTGGGGGACTAGGGGAGGGACAGCAGGGGGTGGGGAGGCTGAGGAGGGATAATATGGGGAGAAGTGCCAGATATAGGTGACATGGGGATGGAGGCAGCAAACCACATTGCCATGTATGTACCTATGCAACAGTCCTGCATGATCTGCACATGTACCCCAGAAAAAAAAATACATTATTGTTGGAACAACTTAAAGCAAACCTAAACAAATTGAAAAACATTTCATGTTTATAAATCAGATGATTTATTAGTAAGATGGTGGTAGTCTCCACATTCGTCTACAGATTTTGTGCAATCATTATCAAAATACCAACTTACATTTTAAAATTAATTGCTAACCTATATGTAAAATATAGTAAAATCAAGTGTGCCATAATAGCTAAAAGTGTCTTAACAAAGAACAAATTAGGCTCATATTTTTCAATTTTAATATTTTCCCCAAAGCTAGAAACTAATTAGAAATGTGAAATATTTGGTACTGAATCTATAAAAATAAAAGTAAATGTAACAGAATTGAGAGTCTATAAATATATTCTTATAGTAATGGTCAACTGAATTTTTTAAACTGCTTAGACAATTTTGAAAAATCTTTAAATATACATATATTTATAATTACAAATAATGTATATTATATAAATATATACAGTGTAAATGGATATCACATTAAAACGGGTAAAACTGAAACCCTATCTTAACCATGTACAAAAGTTAACTCAAATTGGGTTTTACACTTAGATGTAAGAACTAAAAACTACAAAACCTTTTGAAGAAAAAACATGAGTAATATTTGACTATGTTAGGAAATACCCTCACATAGAGGTTGCTGAAAGCACAAGCAACAACAAAAAATTCATAAATTTGATTTCATCAAGTTAAAACAATTGTACTTCAAACAACAACATCAAAGAAGTGAAAAATTTTTTAGTAACTCATGTAGATGGAATGGATCCTCCCACAGGCATTCACAATGGGTTTACATGTCAAGACAGATGATGTGTCACACATACATGCCAAGAGAATATAAAGAGATTTATTACATAAAAATTCAGACTTTCTGGCAAAGGTGGATATCCTCATAGCTGCTCCAAAATGGCTTGAAAGAGTAGGGAGGATTTCTGATCTTAGATTCTATGGTGAATCAGGACTGCGGCAAGGATAGTATTTGTACATACTTCCAGGTTTTGTTGAACTTCCTGCTGGTGTCAATAGAAAAAAATCCCTGAAATTTCTTAATGTTTCGTCTGGGTAGGTGAAAGGTAAAGAGAGAGAAGAGGAGGAGCTTAATGAATGTAAACAATCAAACATTAAAATTTGAGCCAGACCTCTTATAAAAGATAATTCATTGAACAAAAAAAATCAAATAAGATATTTAATGATAGACATATCCATAATATATAAATGTTTCTTATGACCTAGTAGTAACATGGCAAATGACCTAACTTTAATAAAGTGGCAAACTAATCTGGATAAACACTCTCCAAAGAAATATAAAAATGTGCAATAAGAACATAAAAAGTTGCTCAGTATTATTAGCCATTAGGGAGACGCATATCAAAACTGCAATGAGATGCCACTTCACACTCATTAGGATGATTATAAAAGCTAGTTATTAAATATAAAAATGTTTTGGAATTTTAATAAAACATGAGAATGCCTCTGTATATGCTTCAATTAGTTCAGCCACTTCAGAGAAGTAGTTTGGAGAGATCTCAAAACAACTTAAAACAGAGCTACTCTTTGACCCAGCAATCCCATTACTGAGTATATGCCCACAAGAAAATAATTTATACCGAAAAGAAACATTCACTTGTAAGTTCAATCTTGTGCTATTCATAATAGCAAAGACGTTGAGTCAGCCCAGGTATCCATCAATGGTGGATTGGATAAAGAAAATGTGGTCACATATACACCATGGAAAACTACACAGACCAAAAAAAGAATGAAATCCTAGCCTTTGCAGCAACATAGATGCAATTCAAAGCCATAATCTTAACCAAATTCATGCAGGAATAGAAAACCAAATACTGTATGTTCTCACTTACAAGTGTGAGCTAAGCATTAAGAACACATGGACATAAAGATGGGAATTGCAGACACTGTGAACTTCAAGAGGGAGGTGGGAGAGAGATCTGGGTTGGAAAATGACTATGTACTATGCTCATTATCTAGGTGCAATAGACCCAGGTAACAAACTCTTTATGTACTCCCTGTATCTAAAATAAAAGTTGAAATTTTAAAATGTTAATTCTTGGTTGCTTTTCATAGGTATTTCTCTTGTTGTTGCCTGGGATAAACTAAGGAGAATCAAATTACCTACTCATTTATATTTATGCCATATATTACATTATTTTTCATATTTTACTTTTGTTTTCCTTTACAACTAAAACAAATTGCATTTGAATTTCAGAAACCAAACTCCTATATTCTTTATTGGTATAGTTTAATTCTATGCTGTGATAATGCATTTTCTTTAGTCAATCTATAGCTTCACAATCTTTATGGTTTTTGGTTCCTTTCACATCCGCTCAATATCCTGGTTATCTGCCAATTATCTAAACATGTTTTCTATGTCTTCCACCAAGTTTTATTTCCAAATATATGGCCTATTCTTCTGGCAACCCTAGTACTTAGAAAAATGGAAACATTCCAGTCTAATTTAGTCTTTTAATAGTGTGAATCATTATGTGTCAAGCCTCCTACTTTGATAAATGTAGGAATGCTTCTCCTGTCCTTTTCTTTTCTGTCATTAACTGTTAATACCAGCATTAACATAGTTGTTATTTTGAATAAGTAAATATTGGGTTACATTGTGATATTTACACAAAAAACAGGCTTTGTTGTATAACAGTCTCCTATACCAAGTAGTGATGAGTAAAAATTAATTTTAAAGTTGTAACTGCTGACTCTATAATAAAACATGAAGATATTGTGATTTCCTAGTATTTAGGTTTTATAAGCTAACATGATTATAAACTAGTTAATTAAAGTCCATATGAAAAGAAAATGTGAAAAATATCTGGTGTTATTTTACAAAATCAGAATGCAGAACACAATGAAAGTCACTAAATTTAGAAAATTCAGGTCAAATATGAAATATTCATCTTCAGAATTATATTCTTTATAAATTGTTTATAATAAAACATGTGCATTTTAATGACATTTTAAAGTTTAATTTTTTTTCCAAAAGATATAAAAGTATGCCAGGTGGAAAAGGTATCAGAGGATATTGTATAAAAATTCTAATAAATGATGGAATAATATATATATGTGAGATGTGACAGTCTGATTAAACACTACCTTGCTAATATGTTATTTTTAAAAATAATAATGTCTACTTAAAGACTATAAACTCTGACATGTATATATGTATATATATATATGTGTATTATAAATAATGGTATAATTGCGTATAGAAAAAGCTAATGAAGTCTTGATCACAAACAGCAATAGTTTAACAAAAAGGATTTTAGTATACAAATAAAATTTTGAGTAAATATACAATGGAATTTGTTTAAATTTGCTCATATATATGAGAAATGGCAAATACTTAACAAATTAAATAAAATTGATTATGTGTACGAACTCTAAGAGAAATATGTAACTTCTTTTAGAGCAAAAGTTAAATAATTTATCTAATAATTACTATGCATAAAAATTGAAATACATTATTCTGAAGTAAGGACTCAAACACTGAATAGTTCTGCTGTAATTTTCAAATAGTAAGATGCACATAAAAGAAAAACACATGCAAAGGAAAACGATGAGTAATAACGCTAGAAGAAACTAAATTAACCTAGAAAATGCTGCCAGCTGTTTTCACATTAGGCTTAGTTTCCATCCTCAGTCCCTCTGTTATAAAGATCTACAATTTCTGCAGAGATTGAGGGACAAATAGGAGAACATTTAATTCTTGGTGTTAAAATGTATTCAATTTTACATACAAAATGATTCATTTACATTTTAGACATTGTTTTCAAGCTAAAATACCAAATGAGCCTATTTTTAACTGACATATACATGAAAATATGAGCCTAAGAATTAATTTGGAATCAAATCAAATAGTTTATGCTCCAGAAAAACACTTTTCTGTGAATAAAGTATTTAATAGATAGTTCAGAATTCCCACTATATATCATTCACCATACTTTTCCAGATAATATCCACCAAAGCAATAGAAATAGAATACTATTAATCTAGTTTTATAGGTAATGTTACTGAGGTCCAGGGCTTTACTAAAAACTAAAATTTCAACAAAAGAAACATAACTTCACCCTACAAGTTCCAAATTCAATGTTTATGATCCTTTATCCAATCTAATTTGCAATTCTTTAACAATATTTTTGTTTTCTCAAATCCATGTATATTCTATAAAATTAAAATAGCTTACATGTACATTGTATTCCATTCATGTAGTTTAGGGGTATGAAGTTATGCTATTCTGTGCTCCTGGGTTTGGCAGTGTACCAAGACACCTGGCAAAAGCAAACACAAATAATTACTAGAAATAAACTATTGATTCTCCTTAGTATATTATCAATAAAAATGAAATATAGAACTGAAATTTGAAGCATATATTTTAGATCAATGAGATATGTTTTGTTAATAGATGGTATTTATAAAATGTGTAAAGGGAAATAAGAGAAATAAAACACAGAAGTTAATTTGTTTTCTGGGGATGCAATAACAAGGTACCACAAATTGGGTGGCTTAAACTGCAGGAATTTATTGTCATTCAGTTTTGGAGACTGAAGTCTGCAATCAAGGTGTTGAAAAGTTTGATTCCTTCTGAGGTTTGTGACAGAGAATCTGTCCTATGCCTTTTCTGGGCTTCTGGTATCTCAGGCATTCCTGGCTTTGTAGATAGTATTCCCCCTTGTGATTTATATTGGCTTAAATCTGTATGTATCTGTTTCTGTGTCCAAATTTCCCCTTTTTATAAGGACATCAGCCATATTGTATTAGTTCCCACCATAGTGACTTCATCTTTTCTTGACCATCTGCAAAGTCCAAATAAGGCCACCTTCATAGATATGGAGGGTTAAAACTATATCATCGGTTTGGAAGATATATTTTAATCCACAAGGACCAAGGCATAATACAAGATATGTTTTGAAAAAAAATTTAATAGGTTTCTAGTAGTGAATAAAATGTAACTTAAATTAAAACATTGATGCATTATCTATTCAGCACTTTAGGCCACCTAAAGAGAGCATTAATTAACTGGATTGTAGATTTAAAGAATTATCCAGCATACAATACAGAACAGTAAAAAAAATTAATGAATATAAAATAAGTAAGAGAGAGAGAGAGATTTTAATGATCTTGGAAAAGGAAAATAGCTATTTATATAACTACAAAGAAAGACTAATAGCATATTCTTAGCAGTAGAAGTCAGAAGACAATTGAATATGTCTTTTAAGTACTAAGAGAAAATTCCCTTAATTTAGAATTCAAACTCACAGTAGTTACAAAAATAGGAGTCATGACAATATATTTCCAAATAAAAAAATTAGAATTTACCACCATCATATTCTCACTATGGAACTTCAGAAGAATTAGAATTGGCAAGATGAAAATGTAGTTGTCAGAACTGGGGACACTTTATATGGATTATGGAGCTGCTGGAGATGATGGCAAGGACAAATGGGAAAACCTTGACCTACAGGTGGTTGAAGAAGTTTGGAAGACAAATTAAAGAAAACAGAGGCATCAAATAGCAGCTCCTTTGAAATAATAAACTGCATGAATGATCCTTCCAGATGGAAGACCTAAATGCAAAACTTAATGGTAAACAAAAATCCTGGTAATTATATTAGTCTTGTTGGGCTGTAGTAACAAAATACCACAGACTGAACTGCTTAAATAACATAAATTTACATTGCTACAGTACTGGAGACTGGAATTTCATAACCAAGGTCCAGCAGGGTGGGTTCTGATGAGGCCTCTCTAGAAAGAGAAGTTAGAAAGCTTGTAAATGGTCACCTTCTTCCCATGTCCTTACATGACCTGTCCTTTGTGCATACCGACACAGTGAAAGCAGTCTCTTGGGTCTCCTTTTTTTACCAGGACATCTGTCTATTGTATTAGGCCTCTACCCTTATGACCTCAGTTTCCCTTAATTATCTCCTTAAATGTCCTGTTTTCAGTTACATCCACAAAGGAGGGTAGGACTTCAACATATACATTTTGGGAGGCCACAATTCAGCCTATAATATTAACCATATTTACTATGAACACACAATAGAGTATAAAACAATGATACTGTCTGAAAATAATGCAAATAAGATACAACTGAAAAGTTATGTAACATTAGTATATAAAGTACAGGGAAAATGATGACAGAACAATCTCCAAGTTAAGGAAGACATGGTGGCTGCATATCTTGCTTTATAAACTGCCTGAATTTTTAAGTCTTTGTAAATGTCACCTAATTAAATAATTTAAGCTTAAAATCTAGTGAGTTATCCTAGATGAGTCACTAACTCTCAAGCGCATCCTACCTGATCATTTAGAATTTCTGTGTCTTATTTAAAAATAATTTGAAAAAGAATATTCTGCAGTTTTGAAAATATGTTGAAAACATTTCTAACCCCCAAAGGGAGCAGTATTAAAATATTGTTAATAAAAGATATCCAAAATGAAAATCGAACAAAGAGATTGCAGGTAGTACTTTCAAAAACAATGTAAAGCATTGCCTAATATGCCTGTGAAGGATTTCATAACTTGAATCAGTCCTCCAAAAAGATACTGAAATCTTTACCCCTGGTATCTGTGAATGTGACCAAATTTGGAAATAGGGTCTTTGTAGATGATAAGTTAATATAAGGTTATATTAGGAAATGTTCTATTTCTATACTGTGCCCTTATTTAAAAATAAAATTTGGGCACACAGAAACATAGAGATAATTTTAAGTGAAGACTGGAGTTATGCACAGGTGAAGAAACACCAAAGATTGACAGCAAACCACTGGAAGATAGAGAAAACGCATAGAACAGATATTTCCTCAGAACTCTCAGAAAGAACCAACGCTCTTGACAACTTGAATTGGGACATCTGGAGTCCACAAATTAGGGCATAAGTTTCTGTTCTTTAAGCTGCCAAATTGATGGCACTTTGCTATGGCAGTCCTAGCAAAGTATTCCAGGAGGTTTTATAATTTTAACTTGCGATTTACTCTTAATAGTCACATTTTGTAAAATACATGTAACTTGTGTATTTCTGTCTAATAAATATGAAAAAAATTTTGCATAGCGAAAAGCACTAAACTCAAATATTGTAATTTTATTTCTTTGAAGAAAATAAGTAACCTTTGAACCAGCTCTACCATCTCATTGATTTCTTCCTTAATATATTAGTATTAAGAACCCTGAAGAGTCTTGGATTTCATCTAACTGCAGGTTATCACATTAGCCTGCCAGTTTTATGGATGTTAGCAGAATATACAAGACTTCATCAAGAAGCATGAGTATTGTTTATTTGCGTAAGTTTCCCTGGCACTCAATTCCCAATAGGGTGACATAGGTAAGCCCAGATGGAGGACTGCACAAAGAGTCCTTCTGCTATAGGAGAGCTATCGTGATCTTACAAAACTCTAATCTTTTATAAGAGGCCCAAATATGCCTGTCCTTTTATCCAGGGAGACAGAGTATTTCTGTCTTCCAAGGCTGGTAGCAATTTGATATTTGCTTCAGGGAAGACAGGATCTCTGTATTCGAAGCTTTCTTTGCTATGCAAATATCTTTGAAAGTATAGTCCAATAGGCAAAGTGCATTTAGTACTGTTTTCAAGAGGTGCGAAAAAAATCCAAGAGACCCATTTAGATTTATCTCCAGACATTTAGGTAAATCCTCAACAGGCATCCATTCTAGATAGAGATAGATAGATAGATGATAGATAGATAGATAGATAGATAGATAGATAATAGATGATAGATGTAGAGACATATAGATATTGTAGATTGTCTAAATGTTTGTGTTTCCTCCAAAATTATATGTTGAAACTCAATATCCAACATCATGAGTCTTAGACCTCATCGGAATGCTCTTTATCATCTATATTTCTAGGAATATTCTGTTTACAATCCTTTAGGTATTCTCTAGGAAGATGGATCTCTCTCTGCCGCTCCTCTCTTCTTCTGAGCTCTCACCAGAATAGTCCTTTAAAGTCTATTCAGAAAAAGATAGGCTTTTGCTAAAAAGTGCCTCAAAACTGTTCAAACCTCTACCGATCACCCAATTTTAATGTCACTTCTACATTTTCAGATAATTGCAATAATATCACTTCCACTTTCTACTGCCAATGTTCTCTCTTTATTCTTTCAGGCAAATGTAACAAAATACCAGACTGAGTGTTGTATAAACCACATAAATTTACTTTTCCCAATACTGGAGTCCAGGATGTCCAAGATCAATGTGATGGCAGATTTACTGCCTGCTGAGAGTCCACTTTCTCATTCATAGATGGTGCCTTCTCTCTGTGTCTTCACATGGTGGAATGGAATGGTTTCCTTGATAATGGAATTAATCACATCACAGGCCCAGAGATCAAGATTATAAAAGGTAGAGTAATGTCAAAGCCCTATTTCTGAATTCTAGTGTCATTCTTCTCAGTCAACTCAGGCACAACTCTAGCAAGCCTAGGTGTGGTGTGGATCTTGGGGGCTGCCTCTCTGAAGGACACAGGCAGTAGGTTTGATGGCCTCTGTGTGGTACCATTTCTGCTGGCACAGAGTTTAAAAGCTATGGGGGCTTTGCTGCCTCCAACTAGATTTCAAAGAATGCCTAGAAGAGTCATGGGGCCAAGATAAATAATTGACACAGAGCTAGGGCAACTGCTGAGAGCCCTAACCAGGGCAACGCCCCGCAGAGACATGAGCCGGGGCTTGGGCCCCAGTGGGTCGTGAAGACAAGACATCTGCCTAGTGGACTGGGTTGCAAAAAATTGAGTCAAATAAGTTTATTCTTTAACCTTAAGATTTAAAATTGTTTACCATGACAAGATTTTTATTTACTTTGGACCCATGCCCTATCATCCATTTCATTCCTATTTCTTTTCTTTTGGAATGGGGATATGTATTCTATGCCTGTCTCATTATGTATTGGAAACACACAATTTGTTTTATTGCACAGGTTTACAGCTGGAGAACAATTTGTCTCAGAATAAATTGTAACTTGAGTCTTACTCATATCTGATTAGATAATATTTGGATGAGATTCTGAATTTTACATTTTGATGCTGGAATGAGGAATGATTTGGGGGCTGTTAGGATGGAATAAACATAATTTTCATGTGATAAAGACATGAATTTGTGGGGAAAGACATAAATAGAATGTTATGGTCTGAATGTTTCTGTTCCTCTAAGATACATATGTTGAAATTCTCATCACCAAGGAGATGGTATTAAGATGTGGGGCCTTTGAGAGATAATTAGATCACAAAGATGGAATCCTCATTACCAGCATCAGTACTCTTAAAAAAGAGATCTCAAAGAGCTAGCTAATTCTTTCTTTATGTGAGGAAACAGATACAAAGCACAATCTATGAACTAGTAAATATGTTCTCATCAGACAATGAATCTGCCAGCACCTTAATCCTGGACTTCTTAGACTCCAGAATTGTAAATAATAAATTTCTGTTGTTCACAATACCCATCTAAAGTATTTTGTTATAGCACCCCAAGTGGACTGTATTAGTTGTTATCACACTGCTATAAAGGACTACCTGAGACTGGGTAATTTATAAAAAAAAAAAGAAGCTTAATTGTCTGCAGGCTGTACAGGAATTATGGCTGAGGAGGCCTCAGGAAACTTACAAACATGGCAGAAGGCGAAGGGGAAGGTTGCATGCCCTACATGGCTGGAGCAGGAGGAAGAGAGACCAAAGGGGGTAGTGCTATACACTTTATTTTTTTTTGGTTTAGATTCTGGATTATGTGTGCAGATTATGCAAGATTGTTACATAGGTACATTCATGACAAGGTGGTTTGCTGCCTCCATCCCCCTGTCACCTATACCTGACATTTCTCCCCATGTTATCCCTCCCCACACTCCCCCCACTGTCCCTCCCCAGCAGCCACAATGGACCCCAATGTGTGATGCTCTCCTCTCTGTGTTCACATGTTCTCATTGTTCACCACCCACCTATGAATGAGAACATTCAGTGTTCGATTTTCTATTCTTGTGTCAGTTTGCTGAGAATGGTGGTTTCCAGGTTTATCCATGTCCCTACAAAGGACATGAACTCATCATTTTTTGTGGCTGCATAGTATTCTATGGTGTAAATGTGCCACATTTTCTTTCTCCAGTCTATCATTGATGGGCATTGGGTTGGTTCCAGCTCTTCGCTATTGTAAACACTGCCACAGTGAACATATATGTGCATGTGTCTTTATAGTACAATGATTTATAGTCCCTTGGGTATATACCCAGTAATGGGATTGCTGGGTCAAATGGAATTTCTATTTCTAGATCCTTGAGAAATCACCACACTGTCTTCCACAATGGTTGAACTGATTTACACTCCCAATCCATATGACATGGATTGGACACAGAGCCAATCCATGTCATATACTATGACAATCTCCATCAAAGAGACACATAGAAAAGACAATCCAACATAAAGAAATAAGTAGAAGATATGTGCATTGACTCATAGAAGATTCAGAAAAAGAAGCTAATATATTAAAGTATTATTAACTATGTGGCTATATTTGGATGCATGTGCAGGGATATCAAAATAGCAGGTCTTATGAAATTTTGTGAAAAATATTTTGCTTGATAAGACAGAGAAGATGAGGCTTAGAGCATTAAAAGGTAGTCAACTATGTGACTTCCCATGGGACATTGAGCAAGTGAGTGCATAAATAAAGAATTGAGAAGTCCCCTGCTAATGATATGCAAGCAATGTTCAGTTGGGTGTGTTCACTAAATGCAATCTAAAGCACAAAGATTAGTTGTTTCAGTAAATAACAAACAAGCCATGTAAAAGAATGTAATATTGTTGCTTCAGTTGTTTTTCAGAATTTCATATATGTGAAAAAGAAGTTGACCATTGTTGATATTAATAGTGACACAGCTTTAATTTTCAGAATGTACCAAGAATGAAAAAGAGTTTACTGGTCTAAAGCAAAATTCCATTATTACTATGTAAGGCAATATAGAAATTAAGAGAAGGAAAAAGTGTTGGCAGTAACTGTAACAACATGAAAATTTCAAGATTTTGTATTTAGGAAAGCAATTATTGCTCTAAAAAAGTAAGTGGATTTATTTTTCAAAAAAATCAATGTAAAACCAACATTTTATAAAGTTGAAAATTTAAGTAAATTTTTTGCGGAAACATATAGTTGGAATCTGAGTTTTATATTGAGGTATCATTTGGAAAACATATTTTTTCAAATAATTTAAATATTTATAAACTCTAGTTTTACTTTAACCAAGACATTATCAAATCAACTCAACACTTCTAAAAATTAATGAAAAGTTGATATCAGCAAGATGGTTGAATAAGTACCTCTGTTAATCCTCTTCTCAATAAAAAGTATGGGAACAGTGCTACAAATGGTCAGACTCAACATTTACAGAACATTGGAAATTAAAAAAAGGCCCACAGACCTTTAGGAAGCATTTATTTTATTTTTTTATTATTTCCTTTTTCAGACACAGTTTTGCTCTTGTCACCCAGGCTGGAGTGTAATGGCAGTATCTCAGCTCATTGCCACCACCTACGCCCAGGTTCAAGCAAGTCTCCCACCTCAGCCTCCCGAGTAGCTGTGATTACAGGCATGTGCCACCACGCCGGACTAATTTTTGTATTTTTAATAGAGATAGGGTTTCACCATGTTGGCCAGGCTGGTCTGAAACTCCTGACCTCATGATCCGCCCGCCTAGGCCTCCAAAAGCGCTGGGATTTCAGGCAAGACCCACTGTGCCTGGCAAGGGAAGCATTCACTGAACAAGAAATAATGAACTTTAGCAAAAGCAGTAAGTGTTGTCACATTTTCACTTGCCCTTTTGCCATCCCCTTCTCTCAGCTCTGAAGGTGTGGACTAGGATTAGACAACCAACAACCTGAAATGATGTTCAAAACCAGAAGCCTCAAAGCCTTACACACGATAAGGGTAAAGGGGTTTATCAAAACCCCATTCTCAATTGTCAATCCTTGACTTGTCTGGTGATTCCTTGAAAAAACCCACTAAAAAGGGTTCTCTTCAATTGACCTAACTCAGAGTTCATCAATTTTGAGATGTTTTCTTGGTGAGATTTTGTTTAAAGCAATAAGCAGCATTTATTTAACATTAGATGCCTGAGGTAGTGGGTAACAGTTGGAGCAAAGCATAGCTAACAAAAGTATTAAATGAAAAACCTGGAGAATGAGATATACATCGGGGGCTTTGAGTATCTTTGACATATTTCTTAGTATTTAAATGCCATGCACATCTCTAGGTCCGAGGGTCTGGCTAGTGATTGTAGGTATGCTGCAATAAACACACGAACTTCTTAGGCAAAAAATGAGAACCTTATTAATTACAAGCTTTTAAGACCATCACTATAAAATCATTAGTTATTCATTAAGCTAATCAAGCAGAATCTTCAGTAGCAATACAATCACAAAACAAATAAACACTTTACATAATTCAGTAAGGTTACTAAACGCACAAACAACAACAAACTCTGGGTGGGTAATATCTAATTTCCATAATTGCCACATTATATTATTTGTATATTGATTTTCAAAAATACAAAACATACAAAGAAATAAGGAAGTATAGCCCACACACAGGAAAAGAAGTGAAAAAAAATAATAACCTATCTCTTAGGAAGCTAAAGGTTGGACTAACTAACCAAAGTGATAAAATCTGTTATTTAAAATATATCAGAGGAACTTAAAGAAAACAAGTCTATACTTTTAAATAAAAATATAAAAATATGTTTAGCAAATATAGAATACCATCAGTCCATTTGTGCTTCTAGAACAGAATACTTGAGACTGACTAATTTATTTTAAAAAGCACACACACACAAAGCAAATTTATGTTTCCCAGTTCTGGAGCCTGGGAATTCCAAGACGAAGGTGCTAGCAGTTTGACATCTGGCAAGGGAGCAGTGTCTGCTTCTAAGATGAACCCTTGAAATGTAGCATCCTTTGGAGGGGAGAAGCACTGTTCTTCATGTAGCAGAAGAGGAAAAGAGAGCAAGTCCACTTTTGCAAACCATTTTTATAGCAGCATTAACCATGTGTGAGGATGGAGCCCTAACGATCTAAACACCTCCCTTTACATCACACCTTCCAACACTGTCGCATTGGAGATTTTCTAACATATATATTTGTAGAAGGACACATTCAAACCTTATCAAATACCAATACACTGAGGTAAATTATAAATAAGAAAAAAAACTAGAAAATCAGAAGCTGCGTAATACATGACAAGAAAAAATTACTGGAAGGGCTTCAGAGCCAATTTTTCTTATAAGAAGATATTAAATTTGAAGATAGCTTAGTCAGTATAATGTAGCCTGAGAAACAGAAAGAGAAAATAATGAAGAAAAATGAAGAGAGCCTTTAAAACACATGTCACAGCCCTGGGGTGATAGCTCACGCCTGTAATCCCAGCACTTTGGGAGGCTGCGGTGGGCGAATCACGAGATGAGAAGTTCCAGACCAGCTTGGCCAACATGGTGAAACCCTGTCACTACTGAAAATATAAGAATTAGCTTGGCTTAGTGGCGGGCGCCTGTAAGCCCAGTTACTCGGGCGACTGAGGCAAGAGAATCGCTTAAACTCGTGATGCGGAGGTAGCAGTGAGTCAAGAGCATGTCTCTGCACTCCAGACCCGGCGACAGAGTAACTCCTTCCCCCCCCCAAAAAAATAAGGACACATAAGACACATGACACAGCATGAAGTATACTAATATAGACTTAATGGGGAAAAATGAGAAAAAAAAAAAAAAGAACAAAGAATATCATCAGGAGTTCAGCTGAGATGGGAGAGGGAGAGAAAGCTGAGCTCTTTTGTCTATGTAGCCAATTACAGCAATAAGTCAAAAATGAAAAAGTTAAGCTTTTAATCACTTACTGTGATGGTGTAAATAAGAGGCTAAAACAGGAGAAAATGTTGACACCCCTTCCACCCCAATTTTATTTTCTCTCATAAAACAATGCATCAATTCAGGGTCAAATAGATGAGTGAAGATGTGTGAGTAGTCCCGACTGTTGCAGGAGCCACAAATGAACTGCTACAGTAGCTTTATACACTCTGGAGGTGGGAGGGTGTGAGGAAGGGGGAAAAGCTAAAAGTGAAAAAACACTGAGTCAGAGCAATGAGAAGGTCAGAAGCAATGAGATGAAATATTAAAAGTAATAGAAGAGAAAGACTGCACATAAGACTTCTGTATTTAGCAAAATTATCCATGAAAAAGGAAAAGATTTAGAGATTTCCAGATAAACAAAAACTGAACAATTTTTTTACTAGTAGATAGATCTGATCTGTGAAAAATATACTAATGCAAGCTCTTCAAACTGAAATGAATGGCAATAGACAATGCCACAAAATCAAACAATATTTTTCTTCAGAAGACACACTTTAGAGTTAAAAATACAAATAAGTAAAATGACAAGGATGGCAAAGAATATCCCATGTAACAGTTACCAAAAGACTGGCTAATTTCAAATAAAATAGACTTTAGCACAGAAATAATTGAGATAAAGATTTTTATAAGTGAATTCACATGAAAACAAAAAGAGATTCAGTAAAGGTAACTATACAGATAAATATCAGAATAAAAGTAGTGTTTCTGGTGCTTATGTTTTCTATATGAAATAATAACTGTGAAAAGCAATATTTATAAATTTGCATTGATTTTCATACAATGTATAAATATATAACTTCTATGACAATAGCACAAAGGGCAAGAAGGGAATGAAAATACAGAGGAATAACATTTTGTATACTATGAAAGATAAGTTAATATCAAATCAAGAAATTATAAGATGTTAATTTACGAATAAGGACAATCAGTCAGAATATATCTCAAAAATACTGTGGATGGAACAAGTAAAGGAAAAAGGTACATTGAAAATATACTTACTTAACACAAAGTAAGTAGTAATTAAAGTACAGAGTAACAAAAGTACATAGAAAATTAATTAGCAGACATAAATTCTTTCTTGTTAGTAATGACATTAAATTTAATGGATTGAAATTTACAGTCAAAAGGCAAAAACTTTCAGAATGGATAAAAATACAAAATCCAACAATAGTCTGTCTTCAGAAGACACACTTTAGAGTTGAAAATACAAATAAGTAAAACGAAAAGAATGGCAAAGAATATACCATGTAATAGTTACCAAAAATTGGCTAATTTCAGACAAAATAGACTTTAGCACAGAAATTGTTACAGAGATATTTTATAATAATAAAAGAATAAATCCATTAAAATATATAAACATCAAAAGCAAATATATATCTAACACTAGATCCTCAAAGTATATAAACAGAAACTCATAAAATTGAAGGAAGATAGATGATTGAAAAATAATATCAGGACATTTCAGTTCTCCATTTTTCACAGTTAATAGAATATATGGGAATAAGATTAATAAGGAAATGAAACACCAACACACTGCGGACCAATTACACCTAACATATCTACAGGACACTCACTCATATTCTGAGGAACATTCTACACAGTTGAGATTACATAATCATCTCAACTGTGTAGAACTGTGTAAAACGTTCCTCAGAATAGATTATGTCAAGTTTTAAAACAAGTCTCAATAAATTTCAAATAGTTGAGATCATCCAAAATATATAATTCCAATAATGAAAGAAAAGCTGCAAAATTAAACAATATATTCCTGAATAATTACTGGGTAAAAAAAAAAATAAATCACAAAATAAATTAGAAAAATTTTCTAATTATTATTTTCTGTATTTGTTTTTAAATAATATAGAAAATAAAGAGTAACAAACCAAATGAACAGTAACACTTAATTTTATATTTATCTGCCTTTATGGGAATTCTTTACTGATTTATGTGGCTTCAAGTCACTGTCTATTATCACTTCATTTCCACTAGAAGACCTACCTCCTTTCAGCATTTCATGTATGACAGATCTACTACATGCTGACTTCCTTAGCTTTTGTTTACCTGGGAATTTCTTAATTTCTTAAAAACTTGTTATTTTTGTTTGCTATTTTATTTTCAGCACTGTAAATATCTCATCCCACTCCTTCTGATTTCCA
>CAUYQU010007194.1:0-11682 GCA_963574635.1 Cheracebus regulus | reverse complement strand
AGCCTCTCTACCCTTCTGGAGCATGGTTTACAAAAGCCAGCTGACTTTGGAACTGTCTATGGAGGACAGTTTGGGGGTAGGGTACTGATGTCTCACCTGAATCGCGTGTGTTTTATAAGCTGCTGTTGGGTATCATGCTGGGGGGAGTCTTTTTTTTTTTATATTGTATTTTTGTATGCCTTTTGCAAAGTGGTGTTAACTGTTTTTGTACAACAAAAAAACACTTGGGCAATTCTCCTGTTGCAAGGGTCTGATTTATTTTGAAAGGCAAGTTCACCTGAAATTTTGTATTTAGTTGTGATTACTGATTGCCTGATTTTAAAATGTTGCCTTCTGGGACATCTTCTAATAAAAGATTTCTCAAACATGAAAAAAAAAAAAAAAAAGATGTAGCATGAAGGAAGGAAAGCATTCATGTGTGACAGGATGACAAAACAATGCGTTGGATCATTGACTTCTGATAGCTTTGTTAGTAAAACAGTTTGGTCTCAATTACTTCCAAGTCCTTAGGAAGCTGTATGCTTAGTCCAGTGATGTTGCCACTACTCAGAATGTTTCTGGAACTTCCACTGTTGGAATTACCTACCACTCCTCACATTTTGGTTCTGTACAACAATGACAGGGAGGCATGGAGGACATCAGTCCAACCTGGTATCCCTGCCTCTTTACTAGTTTGCGTCTTTGGAAAAAATGGTAGATATATTATATGAATCATTAATTCCCCCTGTGAAAGAGGGAGAAGATAATTCCCATCATGGAGGATCATTGCAAGAGAAAGCATCTTCCACAATGGCTAGCACCTAGGAGGTACTTAATATAGGGTGGGTTTTTCCCCCTTTACCCTGAGGATCGATTGAGTTTTAGAGCCAGCTAAACAGCCTTCAGAGAGGAGCCTGATGAATATGTTGTGTTCTAAGTGGAGTCACATTTTAACATTATATACTGATGCGGATGCACTTAAAACTGATGAGTTCTTATGAGGATATGAACGATGACCATCTAATCAAATAAATGCAGAACCTTCCAAAGAATCTTCAAAAGCAAATACTCAATCAGTTGAACCACTTTGGCCATCTTGGCTAGACAAGATGTGACTATAGGCCAGGCGTGGTGTCTCACGCCTATAATCCCAATACTTTGGGAGGCCAAGGTGGGCATATCATTCACCTGAGGTCAGGAGTTCGAGACCAGCCTGGCCAACATGGCGAAACCCCATCTCTATAAAATTAAAAATAAAAGTAAAGCCGGGCATGGTGGCTCACGCCTGTAATCCCAGCACTTTGGGAGGCCGAGGTGGGTGGATCACAAGGTCAAGAGTTTGAGACCAGCCTGGCCAAGATGTTGAAACCCTGTCTCTACTAAAAATACAAAAATTAGCTGGGTGCAGTGGTATGTGCCTATAATCCCAGCTACTCAGGAGGCTGAGGCAGGAGAATTGCTTGAACCTGGGAGGCGGAGGTTGCAGTGAACTGAGATTGCATCATTGCACTGCAGCCTGGGTGACAGAGTGAGACTCCGTCTCAAAAAAAAATAAAAATAAATAATAAAGTTGTCAGGTTCCTGTTTATATCATTATACCCCAAGGCATCTCCCTTGGTCTGATATTTTCCTAGTCATTAAGGGAAAAAGATTTTCCTCACTCTCGTGACTTGACTAAGAAGAAAGGTGAACTTTTCCCTTTAGAAACTGGAAGTGCAGTCCTGGACCCTATAGAAGTTTAGAAAAGCAAAGTCTATTATAAAGTGATGTTTAGACCAGGCATGGTGGCTCATGCCTGTAATCCCAGCACATTGGGAGGCTAAGTTGGGCGGATCACACGAGCTCATGAGTTCACGACCAGCATGATGAAACTTCATTTCTACAAAAAATACAAAAATGAGGCATGGTGGTGCACACCTGTAGTCCCAGCTACTTGGGAGGCTGAGGTGAGAGGATGGCTTCAGCCTGGACAGTGGAGGTTGCAGCAAGCCAGGATTACATCACTGCATCCCATCCTGGGTGATAAAGCCAGAAGACCTTGTCTCAAAAAAATAAAAAAGTGACATTTAATCCCCCCTCTAAAATGTATTTGTACAGAATCCATCATCCTTAATGGTCTCTTTTTAAATTCTGATAGTGTATTACTTCAAAATATAATTTTAAACTTGATCTTGAATTGCATAAAATTAACTATTCTTTGTATTGGTGTTTTTTTTTTTTTTTCCAATAAAACAGGTCTTTGCAAACGAAACTCTTAGAACCCTATGCCTTTGCTACAAAGAAATTGAAGAAAAAGAATTTGCAGAATGGAATAAAAAGTTTATGGCTGCCAGTGTGGCCTCGACCAACCGAGATGAAGCTCTGGATAAAGTATATGAGGAGATTGAAAAAGACTTAATTGTGAGTTTTAGCCTTAATAACTTTTTTTTGATAGTCTAAGCAGAATTGAAATTTTTATTAAATTTTATTGAATATTTGATCTCATGCTTAAGAGATCATTGTAACTTAGCATTTGACACTGGCACAATGGAAGAAGGTTATTTCTTTTCTTGAGCAAAATAGAAGCAGAACAGAAGTTGCCATTATGAGAAACCAAAAGACAAAACACATTCGGAGAAGTTCTAATTCAATTCCTTCATTTTATATCACTTATTAAAATGTATTATATTTTTTAAGCAATAACAAACCTGCATCTAATACTTATTACATTGAGAGAATTACTGAGACAATTCATATTCTGCCAAATCTTGAAATAAGAAAAATATGTTGTTTCTAAAAGTTTTCCAGATTTCATACCTAGTTCTAGTAGCGTGTAGATCAGTGAGAAATGTTCAACAAATAGCTTGTATTGCAACTGGTTTATGTCAGTGTAAAGCCACAAATATACAAGGAAAGTCTACCTCTAACATCCTTGATTTTGTACTTGCATTTTTGTCTCAGTAAATTAAATAGTTCGTTCTTTAGGGAAAAAGTTTTTAGCCTTGTTAGTTTGCAGTGAATGTGAGTTTGCAGTGAATGTGTTAGTTTGCAAGCCGTGTTAGTTTGCATTGGCCCCAGGAGAGCAGCAACCATGATGTATAATTAGCCCTTCTTTTTACAGATTGGCAACCTGTAATTACAGAAAACTTTTGGTTTATTTGTTAATTCCTTTTTTTTTTTTTTTTTTTTAATGTACATTCAAGCTCCTGGGAGCTACAGCTATTGAAGACAAGCTACAGGATGGCGTTCCAGAGACCATTTCAAAACTTGCAAAAGCTGACATTAAGATCTGGGTTCTTACTGGAGACAAAAAGGGTAATTCATTGTGCAGGGAAGCATATCTGTTAATTCACAGATGTTTATAGCTGCCGTTTCCTTTGCCCAAGATGACCTCCTCAGACTTTTCATCCCGTACAAACACTGTTTCTTTGGACGGAAGATGCTTTTTCTGAGAAACCCGCCTCTGTTATTCCAGCACACCCTTCTGCATCCTTTCCTGATCCCCCTGAGTAGCAGTTTCTTTTTTATAATTGAGCTCCTGGCCATGTTTTGCTGATTATGATTGGCCTTATCTCTCCAGCCAGACGTGGGCTCCCGTCCTGCAAGGGGCATCCCCCTTGTCCCTCTGTCCTTCCAGTGCTTTGACATTTGGTGGGCACAGAGTAGAACAATACAAAGTGCTGAATAATAACTTTTGTTTTCTTGCCCGTTTTATTGCTTGGCAATAAAATTGTATACTTACGGAAAGAACGATTTTAATGTTTAACTTTAGAACTCAACAAGCACTTGTTTGGTATTGATGCTTTACTTGGCAAGCCTTTCACAAGAAGTCAAGTAACGTCTCTTGCACTGAAATTGTCATGGGGTTACACACTCGTGAAGTTAAGATAAGCACAGCCCTGACCTTAAATAAATGCCAAATTGGGTGGTAATCTAAAAAGGAAAAATAAAAATTGCAGGGTGCACTGGTTCACCCCTGTAATCTGAGCACTTTGGGAGGCCGAGGCGGGCAGATCATGAGGTCAGGAGATGAAGAGCAACATGGTGAAACCCTATCTCTACTAAAAATACAAACATTAGCTAGATGTGGTGGCAAGTGCCTGTAATCCCAGCTACTCAGGAGGCTGAGGCAGGAGAATCGCTTTAACCCGGAAGGCAGAGGTTGCAATGTGCCAAGATCGTGCCACTGCAATCTAGCCTGGGTGACGGAGCAAAACTCTGTCTCAAAAACAAGGAAAAAATATGTTCTGTAAGGGTTGGTGGAAATTATCTTTACCTCTCCCCTCCATTCCCCACCAATAACAGAGTAATTAAACTATGAACCAACAGTGTTTAGAAATTTAATGAACATTTGTTTATTAAATAACCAGTTTATATGTTTGACAATATAGCACATATTTTAATTGAAAACATTTCAAATTAGACTTTGACTTTCACTTGTTTTATTATAGAGAAAAGGATTTCTTTTCTACATATGATTCCTATAGATTGCTATAGAAAACATCATATGTGTGTGAATCTGGTTATGTTCATGCACTAAAAAATATCATTACTAGGTACAATTATTCATTCAGTTCAGCAGTAAGAATGAGCCTGGCAAACATGACGAAACCTCATCTCTAGAAAAAATAACAAAAGTTTCAGCCTGGCCAACCTGGTAAAACCCCATCCCTACTAAAGATACAAAAAATTAGCTGGGCGTGGTGGCAGGCGCCTGTAATCCCAGCTACTCAGGAGGCTGAGGCAGGAGAATCGCTTGAACCCACGAGGCAGAGGTTGCAGTGAGCTGAGATCACGCCATTGCACTCCAGCCTGGGCAACAGGGCGAGACTCTGCCTTTAAAAAAAAAAAAGAAAAGAAAAGACAAAAAAAAAAACCAAAACAAAAGTTAACCAGGCTTGGTAGCGAGTGTGTATTCCCAGGTACTTGGGGCCTGGGGAGTGCTGAGATGGGAAGATAACTTGAGCCCCGGAGGTTGAGGCTGCAGTGAGCAGAGATTGTGCCACCGCACTCCAGCCTAGGCAGTGGGAGTTCTGTCTCAAAAACCAAAATAAAAACAGCGGGAATAACATTTACCTTAATTTTATTCTATTGTAGAAACTGCTGAAAATATAGGATTTGCTTGTGAACTTCTGACTGAAGACACCACCATCTGCTACGGGGAGGATATTAAGTGAGTAAGAGCCTGCAGTATGAAATTACATAATAGCTTATCGTTCCAAATACAAGACCGTCTGAAGAATATAGTCAATTTGGAGAAATAGGGGCTACAAAATGTCACTTGGGGCAGTTTCTTCATGTTTAATAAACAAAGCAAGACAACGACAGACAGTTCCAAGTAATCAAGGTTCAGCTTAATTTTGAGCAGATTTTACTTTTAGGGCAAGTTGGGCCCCTTCAGAGGCCATTTTTCTCCACTCCTTCTCAGCACAGGCTGGCACGGTGCGCATGCCTGTAATCCCAGCTCTTTGGGAGGCCAAGGTGGGTGGATAACCTGAGGTCATGAGTTCTAGACCAGCCTGGCCAACATGGTGAAACCCCATCTCTCCTAAAACTATAAAAAGTAGCTGAGTGTGGTGGCCAGTACCTGTAATCCCAGCTACTCAGGAGGCTGAGGCAGGAGAATCACTTGAACCCGGGAGTCAGAGGTCACAATGAGTCAAGATCTCGCCACTGCACTACAGCCTGGGTAACAAGAATGAAACTCTGACTCAAAAAAAAAAAAAAAAAAAAAAGAAGTCTTCTTATTTCACCTTACTGGAAAAGGAAGTGAGCCTGTAATATCATTAGCAAATTAATATGAATTATAGTCCTGTTTTTGCTTTTTCTAGGAACTTTTACTTTTGAAAGGGAAATAGAAGAAAGGAGGGAAAAGAAAAGAAAAAAAACCTTTGCCCGGAAAGAAATGTGTGGGTGGGTTGCATCATGTAGGTCTTCTGTAATCTAGTCTAGGTCTGGCAGGCCTGATAATTCAAATGTGAGCATATGCTGAAACGTTTGTTAGCTTTCAGTCAGTCACAGCAGACCTGGAAATGCATGATGAAAAAGCCCTATCTTGTTCTGAAGCTATAAATACGCTGCACACAGTTGCTATGATGTGTTTACTGATGGCCTGACAGTTCCTCAAGCTTTTTCCTTACAACACCTCTCTCAGACCAGCATGAGGTCAGATTAAGCTGTTAACATACACATAGTTGCCAGGTCTGATAAAGTGATGAGGGAATTGATGGTCAATATTAGTCTTATTTCTAATGATGATGATAAAGCGTTTTCTAGTTGTTCTAGTATATTAGGCGTTCTGTTAAATTAGACAAACAAAATCAGTAGCCTTGTGATCTAAATCAGTTCCATTTAGAATTGGATTCTAACTGTATTCAGGCACATAAACCATGCCCCTTTGTGTTTTTACGTTTTAAAAAAGTAGCAACGAGGCCGGGTGCGGTGGCTCACACCTGTAATCCCAGCACTTTGGGAAGCTTAGGTGGGTGGATCACAAGGTAAAGAGATTGAGACCATACTGGCCAACATGGCGAAACCCCGTTTCTACTAAAAATACAAAAATTAGCTGGGCATGCTGGTGTATGCCTTTAGTCTCAGCTATTCAGGAGGCTGAGGCAGGAGAATTGCTTGAACCTGGGAGGCGGAGGTTGCAGTGAGCCAAGATCGCGTCACTGTACTCCAGCCTGGTGACAGAGCAAGACTGTCTGAAAAAACAAAAAACAAAACAACAAAAAAATGGCAAAGCACTTTGAGTAGACATTTTTTCCAAAGAGGACATACAAATGGCTGATAAACATGCGAAAGATTGCTCATCGTCACTAATCATTAGGGGAAGAGAAATCAAAACCAAAACGAGATAACACCTCACACCCTTTAGGATGGCTATTATCAAAAACAAAACACAATAGAAAATAACAAGCATTGGTAAAAAAGCTTTGTGCATTGTTGATGGAATATATAAAATGGTTCAGCCACTATGCAAAACAGCATGGTGATGCTTCAGAAAAATTTAAAAAGGATTACCATATGATTCAACAATCCCACTTCTAAGTATATCCACAAAATAATTGAAAGCAGGATCTGAGAGAGATACACGCACACCTGTGTTCATAGCAATGCTGTTCACAGTAGCCAAGAGGTGGATGCAACCCAGGTGCCTATCAGTGGGTGATAGATAACAGAATGTGGTGCTTCCACATAATGGAAGTTATTCCACTTTGAAAAGGAAGGAAATTACACATATGTTAAATAGATGAACCTTGAGGACATTATACTAAGTGAGATAAATCAGTCACAAAAAGACAAATACTGTCTGATTTCACATAGATGAGGTATCTAGAGTGCTCAAATTCATCCAAACTGGAAGTTACCAGGGACTGGAGGGAGGGTGAGATGAGGTGTTATTGTTTAATAGCTGTAGAGTTTCAGTTTTGCAGAAAAAGTTCTAGAGATTGGTGGGATAACAATGTGACTGTACTTAATACTAATAAGCTGTATGCTTAAAAATGGTCAAAGCCTGGGATATGATGAAACCCTATCGCTACAAAAAGTACAAAAAAATTAGTTGGGAGTGGTAGCACGTGAGTATAGTCCCAGCAACTCAGGAGGCTGAGGCTGGAAAATCACTTGAGCTTGGGAGGTCGAGGCTACAGTGAGCCATGATCATGCCACTGCACTCCAGCCTGGGTGACAGAGTGAGACCCTCTCTCAAAAGAATTATAATGAAAATAAAATAAATAAACAAAAATAGTTAAGAAGGTAAACTTTGTTTTTTTGTCACAATTTTTTTTAAGTCAAAATTATCTCAGAGTCAAGGGCCTGTTTATGGTCTTATACTTTAAACACTTAAATTTGTTTTCTCCTAGTTCTCTTCTTCATGCAAGGATGGAAAACGAGAGGAACAGAGGTGGAGTCTATGCAAAGTTTGTACCACCTGTGCAGGAACCTTTTTTTCCGTCTGGTGGAAACCGTGCCTTAATCATCACTGGTTCTTGGCTGGTATGTATCATTGTGTTTCTGTGCCTTAAACTCGAAAGAAGTTCATTTGGGGCCACTTTTAAATGCTTTCACATATTAACTGCCAACCTTAGTCTCTTAGCCTATTCATCAAAGTGTGGTGTTTCCAAGTTTGAGATGTAATAGTGTATGATACATGAAAGGAAGTATACCAAAGAGGTAAAAGCAGTTATCTTGGTTTATTAATTAACGGATATTTTTCATTTCCTTCTTTATAGATTGTTGGATTTTCTAAATTTTTGTTGTATATATGTTTTATAAGCTGGATGTGGTGGCGTGTGCCTGTAATTCCAGCTACTCTAGAGGCTAAAGCAGGAAGATGGTTCGAGGCTGCAGCATGCAATGATCACACCTGTGAAAGAATAGCCACTACACTTCAACCCAGGCTACACAGCAAAACTCCATCTCCATTAAAAAATATATATGTATGGCTGGATGTGGTGGCTCATGCCTGTAATCCCAGCACTTTGGGAGGCTGAGGTGGGTGGATCACGAAGTCAGGAGTTCAAGACCAACCTGACTAACATGGTGAAACCCCATCTCTACTAAAAATACAAAAATTAAAAAATATATACAAAAATTAGCTGGGCGTGGTGGTGCATGCCTGTAATCCCAGCTACTGAGGAGGCTGAGGCAGGAGAATCGCTTGAACCTGGGAGGCGGAGGTTGCAGTGAGCCGAGATCGTGCCATTGCACTCCAGCCTGGGTGACAGAGCAAGACTCTGTCTCAAAAAATATACATATGCATATATATACACACACACATACATATACATGTTTTGGTTATAAAATCAAATTTATTTGTCAAATATAATCAGGGACATAACCCCAAAATTATCCTTCACATAACTTAAATTTTGTAATGGTACTCCTGGGGTAAAACTAAAATGAATATAACCTCTTTCCCCTCTGATTTCACAGAATGAAATTCTTTTCGAAAAAAAGACCAAGAGAAGTAAGATTCTGAAGCTGAAGTTCCCAAGAACAGAAGAAGAAAGACGGATGCGGACCCAAAGTAAAAGGAGGCTAGAAGCTAAGAAAGAGCAACGGCAGAAAAACTTTGTGGACCTGGCTTGCGAGTGCAGCGCAGTCATCTGCTGCCGCGTAACCCCCAAGCAGAAGGCCATGGTGGTGGACCTGGTGAAGAAGTACAAGAAAGCCATCACGCTGGCCATCGGAGATGGGGCCAATGATGTGAACATGATCAAAAGTGAGTCATGCACTGATGGCCGGTGGGAACCAATGTGCTAGAGAGGAGAAATGGCTGGAATGTTTGGGTGTGGTTTTTTTTTAGATTTTACAGCTTAGGTTTTAGAGTATGTTTCATAAAGTCACTTAACCATGACAACACCTGTGACCCTACCCCCAGAAAGCCCATAGCCCATCAGGAGGAAAAGGTATCACTGACAGGGCTCCTGAAGGATGCTAAGAGGAAGACCAGGTCTATAGGGGGTGGGAATTCATCTTTATATTTTTCTTCTTTTACATAGATGTGGTGTATTTTGTTCCCTCTTACTGGTTCTCTCCCCATATTTCTTTTGGGCTTATTAAAACCCTGATATTGGCCAGGCACGGTGGCTCACGCCTGTAATCCCAGCACTTTGGGAGGCCGAGGCGGGCAAATCATGAGGTCAGGCGTCCGAGACCAGCCTGGCCAACATGATGAAACCCAGTCTCTACTAAAAATACAAGAATTAGCTGGATGTGGTGGTGCACATCTGTAATCCCAGCTACTTGGGAGGCTGAGGCAGAAGAATCACTTGAACCCAGGAGGTGGAGGTTGCAGTGAGCCGAGATCATGCCACTGTACTCCAGCCTGGTGACAGAGTGAGACTGTCTCAAAAAAACATAAAAACCTTGATAGTTTTGTAAGATATAAATTGTTGAACTCTGGTGCTTGCTTTGATAATATTCTCCCTCACCTAAACATCTCTTTCTGGGGCTTTCTTCTTACCTGTGGTAAATGTGTGGGAATTTCATCATTGGGTCACCTGCTGTGAGTTTAGAGTAACATGTTTAGCATTGAAGAAAAGCTTCCACGTGGTCTCACCATCCTCCTGACCTCCCCAGAAGGCTGCCTTTTGCTGGTTGCTAGAACTTAGGTTCACACAATTAAAAGATTGAGTCCTGCTGTGCAGAAATATAGCTGTGCTGGTATTAAAGCCTGCAGAACCACACCTGCAGCCCTCATCTCTATCTGAGTCCTATTCCTTTTTCCTCTCTCTGTTACTATAAGGAGTATCTTGTAATGAAAATGCTCAAACCAATGACCTGGATATTCATCCTCATCGTATTGTCAAAATTCTGTGTCACCTTGGGCTTACGCTCAGGTTTCAGTTTTCTCATCAGAAAAGGAAATAATCCCCAATGCTACCTCCAGCTCTGTCATATTATTATCGCTGGGCTGAAGTATTACCTGACTAAACATAGGTTAACTGTATGTTCCTGTAGTGCTGGGTCACTTAAATGCATTATATATAACTAGACTTTTCAGTCTATTTTGTGACTCATGAGTCTGTCTCTTTCTTTTCTTAGTCTCTTCCTCCTCCTTGATGTATACTAAGAATATTCCAACTTTATCTTCCTCAGCAGGAGTCAGCTGTATGACGTATGTCATCTTGCCTTCTTTATCAGTGCGTATGTCTGTTGTCGCTGGCGGTTTAATTCATCCCCACAATGTTTTTGCATGTGCTTGTTGTACCATACGAATGGTATTGCTTGCTTGGGATTAAATCTCTCTCTTTCCTCCGTAGCTAGCCAGCTCTAGTTTATTTTCCATTATGTACCTTTAACTTAACTAGCTGTGCCAAAAGGACAAGTCAAACATGATTTTTATTCAGTTACAAAGTATCCGTCTAGATAATGGGAGGGGAGGGGTTTGCTTTGGAGATTTATCAACTGATTATGGGCTTAGACTTGAAACATTTTGTTCCTCTGAGCTCACCCATACATAATGAGAGGGATTGCACAAAGTCAACATAGATAACCTTATAGGGGCTTGTTTTTCTTACATTGTTTTAAAATTTTTATTAAGCACTCTTATATGCCAGGTGCATTCACTCATTCATTCATTCATTTAGAAACAAGGTCTCTCTCTGTGGCCCAGGCTGGAGTGTAGTGGCAGGATCTTGGCTCATCTCCACCTCCTGGGCTCAAGCAGTCCTCTCACCTCAGCCTCCCAAGTGGCTGGGACTACAAGCATAAGCCACCATGCCCAGCTAATTTTTGTTATTTTTTGTAGAGATGAGAATTTGCCTTGTTTTTCAGGCTGGTCTCGAACTCCTGGGGGCTCAATCAATCTGCCCACCTTAGCCTCCCAAAGTGCTGGGATTACAGATTGAGCCACCACACCTTGTCCCAGATACCTCTATATATAAGTTATACATCATTCCTTTGGGATAAAAATGTAGGAAACTTTGGGGGGTCTCTTTAGAAGTTACACAAGTAGTATTAGTGCCTTTCTGTACTTTATAAAAGCTGTCATTTCTTTCAAATGCATCAAGGACAATATACAGAAAGATTAGCTAAGTGTGGTGCCACACACATGTAGTCCCAGCTACTTGTGAGGCTGAGATGGGAAGATCACTTGAGCCTGGGAGGTTGAGACTACAGTGAGCCATGTTTGTGCCACTGCACTCCAGCCTGGGTGACAGAGCAAGACCCTTTCTCCAACAACAACAAAAAAGAACACAGACACACACACACACA
>CAUYQU010007193.1:0-20114 GCA_963574635.1 Cheracebus regulus | reverse complement strand
CTTCCAGTACTATGTTGAATAGGAGTGGTAAATTGGGCATCCTTATTTTGTTCTAGATCTAAGAGAAAAGAATTTCACCTTTTTCCCATTCAGACCTATGTTAGTGGAAGATGTGTAGTATGCAGCCTTTTTGAGTAATGTTCCTTCCAGTTTGTTGAGAGGTTTTACATGAAAAGATGTTAAATTTTTTTTTTTTTAATATAGATTCTCACTCTGTCACCAGGCGCCAGGCTGGAGTGCAGTGGCACAATCTTGGCTCACTGCAACCTCTGCCTCCTGGGTTCAAGTAATTCTCCTGCCTCAGCCTTCCAGGTAGCTGGGACTACAGGTGCACGCCACCACACCCAGCTTATTTTTTTTTTGTATTTTTAGTAGAGACAGGGTTTCACCATGTTGGCCAGGATGGTCTCGATCTCTTGACCTCATGATCCGCCCGCCTCGGCCTCCCAAAGTGCTGGGATTACAGGTGTGAGCCACCGCACCTGGCCTTTAAATTTTACCAAATGCTTTTCCTCTGTTGAGATGAACATAAAGTATTTGTTTCATTCTGTTGTGATGTATCACATTTTTTATTTGCATATGTTGAACCATCCCTGCATCCCTGGTGTAAATTCCACTTGATCATGGCATATTATATTTTTTATACGCTGTTTGATTTTGTTTGATAGCATTTTAATGAAGATTTTTGCAGCTATGTTCATTAGGAATATTGGTAGGTGGTGGGCATTTTTTTTGGGTGGGGGGGGTTGGTTTTGTATTTGTTTATTTCTGAGTGTCCTTGTCTGGCTTTGGTCTCAGATTATGCTAGTCTTATAGAATGCGTTATAAAGAATTCCCTCATCCTCAATATTTCTGGAATAGTTTCAGGATTGGGATTCGTTATTCTGTGTAAGTTTGGTAGAATTTAACTGGAATGCATCTCATCCTGGGCTTTTCTTTGTTGGGAGACTCTTTATTACTGATTCGATATTGCCACTCATTATTGGTCTGTTCAGGTTTTCCATTTCTTTCTGATTCAATCATGGTAGATTCTATGTTTCCAAGAATTTATCTATTTCCTCTAGGTTTTCTAGTTTGTCAGCATGTAATTGTTTATAATTACCTCTGTTTTTATTTAATTTCTATATATATTTGTTGTAATGTCTCCTTTTTCTTCTCTGATTTAATTTTTTGGGTCTCCTCTCTTCTTGGTTAGTTGAGGTAGTGGTTTATCAATTTTATCTTTTTTAAAAATTTAATTTTTATTTTTTTGGTCCTTTGTATTTTCTTAGTCTATTTCATTTAGAATTCAACAGATATTATCTCTTCTGCTAATTTGGAGTTTGGTTTGTTCTTGATTTCCTAGTACTTTAAGGAGCATTGTTAGGTTGTTAGTTTGCAATCTTTTTGATGTAGGCCTTTATTGCTATAAATTTCCTTTTTGGCACTGTTTTTGCTGTAGCCCATGGGTTTCGATATGTTGTGTTTCCACTTTCATTTGTTGTAAGAAATTTTTTTATTTCCATCTTAATTTCTTCATTGACCCAAGGTCACTTAAGAGCATGTTTACTAATCTCCATGTATCTGTATAATTTTCAAAGTTCCTCTTGGTATGGATTTCTAATTTTATTCCATTGTGGTCTGAAAAGATACTTGATATAATTTAAATTTTGTGTTTATGAAGACTTGTTTTATAGTCTATGTGATCTATCTTATACAACCTATCCTGAAGAATGTTCCAAGTGCTGATGTGAAGAATGTATTTCTATAGTGGTTGGACAGAATATTTGTTATATGTTTGTTAGATACATTTGGTTTGAAGTTCAATTTAAATCTAATGTTTCTTGATTTCCTGTTGCAATGATCTGTCTAGTGCTGACAGAGGGGTGTTGAAGTCTCCTACTATTGTATTACAATCTAACTCCCTCTTTAAATCTAGTAATATTTGCCTTTTGAATCTGGTTGTTCCACGGTTGGGTCCATATATATTTAGGATTACTAT
The DNA here is from genome assembly GCA_963574635.1 of Cheracebus regulus. Taxonomy (NCBI): domain Eukaryota; kingdom Metazoa; phylum Chordata; class Mammalia; order Primates; family Pitheciidae; genus Cheracebus; species Cheracebus regulus. The sequence continues at coordinate 18,133 of CAUYQU010007193.1, read as the reverse complement.
ATCCTCTTGATGAATTGATCCCTTTATTATATAACAATCGTATCTTTTTTTATTGTTCCTTACTTAAAGTATGTTTTATGTGATGTAAGTGTAGCTACTCCTGCTCACTCTTGGTTTCCGTTTACATTAAATACCTTTTCCCATCACTTTACTCTCCAAATATATATGCCTTTGCTAATGAATTTTTTATAAGCACATAAAATTGGATTTTTTAAATTCATTCAGCCATTCTATATCTTAAGTGGATAATTTATGTTCAAAGTTATCATTGATATGTGAGGCTTTGGTCATATCATATTGTTAATGATTTCTGGTTGTTTTACATATTGTTTGTTCTTTTCTTCTTCTCTTATTGTAATTGTCATTTGATGGAATTCTGCAGTGGTATTATTTAAGTGCTTTCTCTTCCTCCTCTGTGTAATTGCTTTACTAGCGAGTTTTACACTTTTGCAGTTTTCATCCCTTTGGTGAATTTCTCATTCACATCCTGCTGCTTTTCTTGTTTGTTTTTTGCTTGGGTAAGGGGCCACAGCAGCTGTGCTGAGGTCTTATTTTTGGAGAGAGTGAAGCCATCCTCAATGCCCACAGACTGGGCTGGCAAGTAGAGAATGCACGTTCCTTTTACACCCAGCAGGACTTGTCTCCCATGCCTTGGTGGCAGTAGTTGGCACAGCTAGCTGGCATTCCACCTTGGCTGCAAGGGTACCTACCCAGCTTGTGACCAAGTTCTAGCAGGAGCTTGTACCCCACTTGCATCTCCAGCTTAGATCCCGGCATCGCTTACTTCCTAAAATTGGCCACTGCAGCTCATGCCTCACTTACTTCTTAACCCTGGCTGGATACAGGGACCACTCCCAGCTTGCTCCCCTATCCTAGAAGTAACAGCCCAAGTTTCCATAATCCCTGGTACCACTGAGCCCCAGGACAGCATGCAGTTTGCTAGGTTTGAAAACGGAGTCTTAACTGTAGCAGCTTGGGTCTCAGAAAGGGTACGGGACACAGTGCAAGGCCCCTTCCTGAAGCAGTTCTGTCCCGTCAGCTCCCAGAAGTTCCCTATGTTAGTCTCAGAGTTTGGGTGGATCAAGGGTTCTCCTATAGGCAGAATTCATGCTTCCACGGTGGAGATGTGGGCCACTGAAAAATCTCTCACCCATTCCCCGGGTTGGGAAGTCACTTCTGGCTCCCAGCCAATTCTAGCCAAGGCAGGCTGCCTCTTTTCCTTCCTCTTTCCCGCTTTTCGTGTTTTGTGTCCTTTCCCTGTTGAATTCCAGCATTCTCTCTTGGATGGTATATTCAAATTATGACTGTTTATGCACTATTCTGGTTCTTCTAAGTGGAGGAGGCAGCCATGAAATCCTGCTAGTCAGCCATTTTAAACGCCCTCCCCTATTTTTAAACTTCGAGGAACCTCCATACTGTTTTCCATAATGGCTATACTAATTTACATTCCCACCAACAGTGTACAAAGTTTTCTTTCTCTCCATATCCTTACCAACAACTATCTTTTGTCTTTTTGATAATGGCTCTTCTAGCAGGTGTGAATCTCATTGTGGTTTTAATTTGCATTTCCCTGATGCCTAGTGATACTGAACATTTTTCATATACCTTTTGACCATTTGTATGTCTTTTTTTGAGAACTGTCTATTTAGGTCCTCTACTTAATTATACATTAGGTTATTTGTTTTTATGCTATGTTTTTATGCTTTTTGAATTAAGTTCCTTACATATTCTGGATAGTAATCCCTTATAAAATGTATTACTTGCAAATATTTTCTCCTGTTTCATTGATTGACTCTTCCCTTTGATTGTTTCCTTGCTATGAAGAAGCTTTTCAGTCTGATATAATCCCATTTATCTATTATTGCTTTTCTTGCTTATGCTTTTGGGTCATATTAACAAAATCATTACCCATGTCAATGTCATAGAGCTTTCCCCTATGTTTTCTTCTGGTATTATTACATGTTCAGATCTTACAACTAAATATTTAATCCATTTTGAGTTTATTTTTGTATATGGTGTGAGATAAGGGACTATTTTTATTCTGCATGTAGATGCACAGTTTTGTCAATACTATCTATTGAAGAGACTGGCCTTTTCCCACAGTGTTTTCTTGGCAGCTTTGTCAAAAATCAAATGGCCATATATATGTGGATTTATTTCTGGGCTCTCTACTCTGTTCTATTGGTTTTTGTGTCTATTTTTATGCTAGTACCATGCTGTTTCGATTACTATACTATTTTGAAGGCAAGTAGTGCAATGCGTCCAGCTTTGTTCTTTTTGCTGCCAAAGTGTTTTTCATTAAAAATTGTCCTTGCAAGTGGAAAACATGATATAGGAAAATGCTTATTTCAGCCAGAATGTTAGACAGTGTTACTTATTCTTGAAATGAATTCTTCTGAGTCATGTTCCTCAGAAAATGATATGCAGTCTTAAAATCAACGCAGAAATAGCCTCATGGTAAAGAAGTCTACTATGAATGATTGTTTTAGAGCTCTTTAAAGTTCTAGGTTCCTGGAGACAAGCGTTTTTCATAAAAGAGCTCATATCAAGGTTGAAAATATGGGAAATATTAGTAGTAATATTGTCATCTCACAGCCTATTTCTAACCTGTCAGATGCACAAGTAGAATGACCATCCAGAGTATCCTTTAGTTGAATGTTAATCTTCCTCTAAAAAAAGAAAATGGAGTGACTAGCTTTTCCCATCATACACACATGAATATTGTATATAATCAGAGTGCTTTTCAACTCTCTGGAAAACACAGTACACATGTAAAGTATATCAACACTGGAAACAAAACAGTTGAACTTATAATATTGTGATCTCTCTAAAACCAGAAGCATTAAGCAGGAGCTGAAGTTTCAAATGCTAAAATAAAAATATAAAATCTTCCTGAGACAGAAGGATAAACTTCCAGTTTTCTTCAAATCTCATCTTGAAATTTTTATTTGTTATGTTTAGATTTTCTCAAAGCCACTCTGTGATTACTATTATTTGATAACTAAAGGTTGATGTCCTTGCTGGGGCACACAGCAGCTCACCGTTTTTTGTTTGTTTTTTGTTTTTTTTTTAAGAAATATCCTTTCTTTCTTCTAGTCCCAACTCCTCACAACACTGACTACTACTTACTCAAACCAGGGGCTGATATAACTAGTTAACTTCCCCCTCATTACCAAGAATGCTGTAAACAGTTGGCTTAAAAACTACCTGCCTTATAAGTGAAACTTTTAAATCTATTTATGCACTTCCTCCCAGTGTATCAGACAGTGGATTCACAGAAGTTTAAAGAAACACCGGGAAACACTAATAAGACTTAAGAAGAAAGGATTATTTGCTTTCCTTGAGCTGGGAGAAAAATAGAAGTGTTCTAGTCCCACCCCTCCCTGCTAGTAATAAGGAAACTAAGTTGCACAACACCACCCAGCTTGTTGAAGGCAGAATAGAAAGAAGAAACCTGATATCCAACCCCTAGTTCAGTTTTCACTAACACATGCACCTTGACTTCGCTTGAATTTCCTCCTTTTGATTGATAAAGAGTGAGAGTACCAGTGGCCTCATTTTATAAGAAACCACTGAAAATTCTTGTGAAACACTGGTTTACTGGTTCACAATTGACAGATTTAATTAAAGGGGGAGAAAAAAAGATGCTTCAAAGGGAAGGCAATTACTAGACTAACACTCGGCTGGGCACATTCGTGGGGACATAGGAGAACAGGAGATCACTGAAGGTAAAAGAGCAGGAAGTAAAATAATAAAGAGCCTCTGCTTAACCATGGGAAAAGCCTATATTTACAGAGTGGGAGGAGGGTGAATAACTTTAATTGCCACTCTGGGCTTCTTCCCCAAAGTACTCTAGGACTGGTTTTTCAAGTGTAAAGAAAGGGACTAGACAAGCTAAAACTGCCTGCAGCACATTTTCTTGTCATATAGATATAAACACACACATGATTTGTGCCTTGGCCGCACAGTTTGCTCACCGCAAACTAGTTCCTGGTCCCTGGTCTCCAAAGAATACAGATCATGCAGGATGTCAGCGGAAGAGGAAACCTTGTACACTGTTGGTGGGAATGTAAATTAGCATAGTCATTATGATAAACAGTACGGAGGTTCCTCATAGTTAAAAAGTACAAGTTTACCTAAGTAACAAACCTGCACATGTACACCTGAACTTACATGTTGAAAAATTAAAAATAGGCCAGGTGAGGTTGCTCCAACCTATAATCCTAGCACTTTGGGTGACCAAGGCAGGTGGATCACCTGAGGTCTGAAGTTTGAGACCAGCCTGGGCAACATGGCAAAACCCCATCTCTACCAAAAATACAAATATTAGCTGGGCATGGTGGCGGGCACCTGTAAATCCAGCTACTCAGGAGGCTGAGGCAGGAGAATCGCTTGAACCCGACGGGGGGAGGTTGCAGTGAGCCAAGATCCTGCCACTGCACTCGGGACAAGAACAAGACTCTGTCTCCAAAAAAAAAAAAAAAAAAATTTAAATTTAAAAATATTTACCCATTTGGAAAGTTTTAAAAATCAAATATATATTAAAAAGGAAGTTGAAACAGTTTTTTAAGATTTTTTAAAGCTTCAGTCTAATTAATTCACACTGCATAGAAAATGAATAAACTTCCAAGAAAAGAGGCCTACTTAAATTCATTTGTTTCCATCGAGAGGAATAACTGCTTCTGTCTCTCCAATTGCCCTGAATAATATCTGATATTAATTTGAAATAGTTTCTCAGCTGTGAATTTGGATAGGTAGACATAATCCATTAAAACTATATGTACAGATAAAGTTATGATATTAGAAAATCAATGAACCTAGTCATTCTCCTGCCTTCCCTAAACAACTTACCTTAGTTAAAAAATCATTCTTTTTTTCCCCGTTAAACTCAGTACACGTAAACTATTCAACACCCTTTTTTGGGGGGTTCTGCTGGACAATGATTACATTTACATAGGGAATACTATGTAATAAGATGACGAAACTAAGTCCAAGAAAAGTTCAGTAATTTAAGATTACAGAATTTATTCTATAGAATAAGTTAGGTCAACTTATTAAATTGTGAATTAAATGGAAGAGACTACCTACTAAGAAATTAACATTTAGGAAAATGTTATAAATTCTAGAATATCAGAAATAAGTTTCCTTAAAAATCAAAAATTTTATATCATGAATTTGGGAGTTTCTGCATCTCTATAAACATATCCTGTGTCCCAATCCTCTCCCTTATTAGTATCTACAGAACAAGTTGTGTGCACCTCCCGCATAAGAGCTTCTCAAATATTCAAAAATGGTGACTAGATGCTTCAGCTAGTTCACTCTTTTGCAGGCCAATGCCTCATTCATTTAACTACTCCTCATGCAGATCTTCTTACCTTCCTGGTTTCTCCCCAGTGAATTCCTGAGATGTCTATGTCTTTTTCTAAACTCATGCTCTGCAGAAGTAAAAATGATACTTTCAATGAAGTTCAACCAAAACTAAGAACAAAAGAAATATTGCCCACTTCATTTTTGATATTACATCTTTATTAATGATAATTTTCTATCTTTTTTTTTTCAAATCCAGTCCTATTCTTCACTGACTGCTGATGTTCTCTATTAATAACCTCGATACTTTCTCACAGGTGCTATAGCTAAGCCAGTGGCCCAGCCCTATGCTTATAAATTGATTTTGTTTGTTTTTACAAGATGTTAGTCCCTTTCAACTCATTGTCAGAGTAGTCTAGACATGCAACAGAAAAGCCCATAGAACTAAACCCTACACAAAATTCACTGAAGAAAATATACTGTTGTTAAGCACTTAAACTTTAATGTTCATCCTACATGAAGCTTTCAGAAAATTTATATGATATACCTAAGGTATATTTACAAAATGACTCTTTTGTCTTCACCAAAAATTTCTAAAGTCATCATGAGATATCACTGAAAAGTTTTCAAAAAAAGCCATAATCTCTAGAAATGTGTCCTTCATGGGTTGGTCTTCATTTGATTAAGGGTGAGTAACTGGTGTTTTTAGCAAGCCAAAAATTCAGGATCCATGGGTACCTTTTTCTACTTTTCTTCAGGAGGCAAAATTCACACTGCATTTTACATGTAGACAGGAATTTAGTCAGATAAATAGAAGAATCAAAGTTTCTCCAAACAGGAGCCAAACTTTCATAATCTCAGACAGCATCTCAAATTGTTTGAATGAATAGGCAGAACCAGGGAGGGAATAGGGTTGCTTAACCAATAATCCAAGTAGAAAGAGAGGCAAAGGGTGGGTGCAGTGGCTCATGCCTGTAATCACAGCACTTTGGGAGGCCGAGGCGGGCAGATCACCTGCAGTCACGAGTTCGAGACCAGCCTGGCCAACGTGGCAAAACCCTGTCTCTACTAAAAATACAAAAATTAGCCAGGCATGGTGGCAGTTGTCTGTAATCCCAGCTATTGGAGAGGCTGAGACATGAAAATTGCTTAAACTCAGGAGGTGGAGTTTGCAGTGAGCTGAGATCATGCCACCGTACTCCAGCTAGGTGACAGAGGTGAGACTCCATCTCAAAAAAAAAAAAAAAGAAAAAAGAAAAAAGGGGTCAAAAGAAAAGTATGGTTAAGAAAAAGGAGAGGTAGCAATTTCAGGTGAGAAAAAATAATAGTTATCAAAATGATAAAGTTACAGAGTCCAGAGGTTTAGGAAGAGACGGTAGTATGAAGAATAGAGAATGATTTACAAAAAGGGTGGGGTAAATCACAGAAAAATTGCTAGAGAAGACTAGAACAATCAAGGTTATAGTACCTATGAATACCTGTTTCCTAGGTGAAGAATTTTTAACACAGAGATATTGCCCCATATGTACTATTGACTTAATATGAAATTAAGAAATGTTTTACTTTCAGAAATTCAGGCTAAGTGAGCCAAGGAGAAGGTCATCTATCAAGAACAAAGCAGGATTTCTCAATCGTGGCAGGACATTAGGATCATCCGTAGAACTTTATAAGATTGCCTAATTTTTTTTATTTAGTTTCTTTTATAGCTGATTTTGTTTAACTTTGCCAGTGAAATTAAGAAAAAAAAAAAGCAATGCTTTTTTTTTTTTTAGTTAAAAGCTCAACTCAGAGTCATTACTAGATCTGTGGAAAATCACTGCTAATTTTAGTACATTTTTCTGAGGTGTTTGAACTTCAAGGCATCTTTTTTCTTTTGCAACCTTTTTATAATTTTCATTTTGAAATGTTTATGTCATCACATAGCAAAATGTTGCTTCAGTATTTCTATACTGAATTAACACTAATTCCCGATTCAAATGATCTCCCCATTTGAGAGACACATGCTCATTTCAAGATCTACATGGCTAAACGGCATTTCAAGTTCAAATTTCCCACCACTATCAACAGACTATAGAAAATAGAAAAATACTGACTTAAAATATTGAAAGAAAAATAATGGTTTCTGGAAAAAGCATGACATTCAGAAAAAAGGATGCTTTGCCTGCAAATATTCTTGCTATAAAATATAATTTTTCAGAAAAATTGTACCTTTGCTGTCACATATCTGATGACGTAGAATTCATATTAAGCATTACAAAAACAATTAAATTTAAATATCAAGGTTTTCCATTTGCAATTCTAAGGTACAGGTAAAATTGATTTTAGAATAGTCCCATTCTCAAAAGAAAGGACCCAAAGCAGCCAAACATTTTCTTATATCAAACTTTTTAAAATTTCTTCTTTTATACTTGTGAAACACACCCTTCATGTATAAAACTGAAGAAATTCCTGATTAGTTGATACTGAATGTTAACCTAGAGGTAAAAATTAGTACATTTCAACATTGTAGTACAGTGAGAAAGGGAACTGGTATAGAGTTTGAATATAAAAATAGAACAAAAAAAATCAACCTAATGAATAAATGTGAAACAGGTCATTGTTTTCGGAATCACTAAATTTTGCCATCATTCACAAGCTAAACTTGCCATCCTTCACTTTACACTACGTAGACTGTGTATCCCCAGTGACTTCTAAATAAAGAGCAAGTTAGATTAATTTAGTTGAGCAGCTTCTTGTACTGAGAATGAACTCCCTCACTCATGGGAGCCTTATCATGATACAGCTCAACTTTTATTCTTGTTTCTCTATTTGACCTGATTATTTTCTCATTTCACTAAACCTAGCTATATTTCTTTCAAGTATCACATCTTTCATGAAGCTCTTCCAAACTGCCAAACTCTCTTTTCTTCTCTCTTGATCTTAGCAGAATCACAAAGCCACACCCAATGGAAAAGGAAGGTGGAAAAGCAGCTCCGCTGGGGAGTTAGATATGTTTGCTGTTTTATGATCATCCTGGCAATCGTACCTGATGACAACACGAACACTGTCTGGTGCCTGATAGCTAGTCTCCTGCAGAGAAAATAAAGAGAAATATTTCCTATGTGCTGACTATATACAGGTACTTCCTACTTGTCATAGTTAATGCACGCAAGACCTGTCAGCTAGGGGCCATCCCTTAGAGGGTGTCTTTATGTTGTATCTTACAAAGTGCTCCATTACAAATCTGAAGGAGAACCAAGATGTCTCAATCTCTTGCAGAAAAGAAAGGGTCAACATATGCTCAAGTTATTGTCATTGGCAAACTCTCTCAAAATCCAATTGGTCACCATAAGATCATACCACATCACAAACTGGTTCTGTGAGAATGCGTATTATGGCATAGGCATGTCCAGACAACGTGATAGTTAGAATCATACTTTCCCAGTTGCCCTACAGAGATTTGTTTTTCTATGTCAAGAAAGAATAAAACACATCTGCTTTAAAATTCTTCCAGACCAAAATACTGCTGGCATGGCACCTATCAAATCTGAGAAAAATAACAGACACCAGACAGTTAATAGACATGTTAACCATTTATGCTTTAGGAATCTATTAATTCATGTTTCTGACTCTTGAACTCTAGAAAAGCAGTATACTCAGTTCTTACAGTCTCTAACATTAAATTTACATTTTATTGTTTGGTCCTGAACTTCTCAAAACACACTGCTAAGAAATCACCTTTGAAGTCAACTACCACGATTGCTGTAAATTAGTAAGCTGGTTTACCTAGTGCTCCAACAGCAACTCTGAGGTAAGAAACTGTAACAACACTCATTTTTGCAAACATTTTTTCTTTGGTTCGGATTTTCTATTTACATTTAGCTCAGTTGTTTAAAGTTACTTGCAATTATAAGTTTCCTTATAGCTTTTATTATGAGAGTCATTACATACATAAATGTAATAAATAACTGCTAAGCACTACTGTTTATGTAACTGAAGTAATTATTCATTTATTCCCTGCAATTCTATAAAAGGAAACATTCTAACATGCAAATCTTACTGTATTACTCCCTGGCTAAAAATCCTCCCATGACTGCTGCTACTAGACCAAGAATTAAGTCCAACTTTTTAAGTGTACTTGGCCATGTTTACAAAAGTACACAGAGCTCCTGTCTTTCTTTTTTTTTTTACTCCCTTAAGAAAGTTCCACCTCTAGGCCTATTCTGGATCTTTTAGGATGCAGTTATCAGGAGGTTAGACAAAGAAAAGATCTAAGAATGAGAAAGACTTGGAGACATTAAGTAAACTTAATAAAGAGATAAGTGAAAAGGAAAGAGAGAGAAAGGAAATGAATGAGAGCTGGCTGTCAAGAAAATACTGAAGGCTTAACAGTTTATAGAGATAGTTTTTAGATGTTAGAAAGTAGGAGGAATAGAAAATAGATATTAAATAGGGAGAAGTGAGGATTTTTGTATTTTTTGAGAAGTACAAGTAAAGATTAGAGTTACCTGATGATTTTTTGATTACTAAACTGGGCTTTTTTAGAGGACCCCTCCATAAAGAAACTGGGCCCATAAAGGATACAGGACTGTGGGATCTAGCAGGATTATAAAAGTGAAATGCCTGATCTTTTTTCATTTGTCCACCATGAATGCACTAATCCTTTTTCGTTGAGCCTCCTTAGCCCACCACACTCACTCTGGCTTCAATAGTTGCTGGCACTTTGCAGAGGCCATCATGTTTATTCTCACATCCAAGTGACTGCACTTGCCAAACATTGCTCTATCTACCTAGAGCACTTATAGTCACTCCCTCTTTTAACACTAAAGTCTACACTTTCTTCAGTAATCAGCTTAAATATTTTATGAGAAGCTTTTACTTCCACCTCTCTTATAGTCTCAGTTAAGATCTGATAGATACAAACACATGGAACACAGAGAAAGCACATGTCAGCTTTATCAGTCTGTTTACTTCAGTCTCTCTCACTTCCCTGAACTTCCTGAGGTCAAGAGATGGTAAACAGCAATAAAACAAACAATGTTAAACATGAAACTAGGAGAAGGAAATTAAAAAACAAACAAACACATTCACAGTACCAAGAGATTGAAAGGAATATAAAATTAAACCTCCCTTTGCCAAAAAAAAAAAAAAAACACCAACAGAAAATGATTCATAAAGAAGCTAGTACCTGGTTTATAGTAAAATGACTGGAGTTTATATTACTAACAAGTCTTTGAAAATGGTATAGTGTATACAAAATCTCCAAGAAACCAACCTTCCTGAAAGCAAACTCCCAAAACAATAATGCAAAGAAAACAAAGCTTGGATTATACAAATATCTGAAATTTTGTTACTTGAAAATTTATTATAAACAGACTGTCAAAAAAGATGGTGGTATAGTAGCAGATATCCAAAATCCTTCCTAGAAACTAAGCCAAATCTCAGAGGAAGAATAAGAATAGAGAAAATCTTGCAAAGTTCACACTGGTTGAAGTCCAGTGGTAAATAATGTATCTACTCTAGTTAAGTAGAAACATTTTTTTACATTAGATAACTACCAGAGTCTTTAGGAAGCTGAATAAACAAATGCCAAGTTAAGTTTTCAGATATGACTAAAAACCACACTGAGTTATGAATAAAATCACTGTTCTTTAATCAGAAACTTAACTGCAAAGCTTGACAGCCACCACCCCATGATCAGAACACAACCATAAAATTGAGTATTCAGAATAGCATTTGCCAGCAGAACCAGAAGACTGGCCTGTACCTCACTTCTTTCCTTTAAATCTTATGCAAGTGCATTTGAATGGTGAACCTGAATCACGTTTGGACCCCTATCTTAGAAAGTCAAGGAATGAGGGTTTTGTTTTCCAGCTCTTCCGTGCAGAAAGACACGCTAGAAATAAATAAAAACAGATGTTTAATATCAGTCCACCAGATCATTCACACCATGTGGATGCCTCCTCAACAAGGCATAGCAAAAGACTGAGGGGATTTTCATCTTAGGAATAATGCAGATCAGATTAGTTTGAAGGGTTCATCAGGAACATACCCATGATACTCCTTCCCCAAGAGTAGTAAAGGAATATGGGAAAGAACATGGGGAAGAACGCACATACACAAAACGCACATACACCTCTAAAGTAGAGGAAACAGGGCTGGAGATGAGGTTTGTTCCACTCGACTTGGTATTCTATCACCAGAACATACAAGCCCATGCTACCTTATTAAGAATCCTGGCCATACCAAATGGAAAATCTGCAGTCAAATATTTTCTGATCTGGCTTCTAATTTATGTAGTAAACTTGTCCCTACTGGATGTACACTCTCCTATAGGAGCATTCTACATTTCTACCAACAATGTAGGGCTGGCCCTAGTAACATTATATACCTGGAGGATAATAAATATGAGTGCTAATACTTATTATTGTAGCACATACACTAAAATTGAAATGACACAGAGATTAACATGGCTCCTTTGCCAGGATGACACACAAATTTGTAACGTGTTCTATGAAGAGGGTAGGAGAGATATTTTTGAGTCTGTGAGGTAATACATGTCACATTTCCTGTCAGCAGTTGTATAGTATGGAGAGAGAATCTTTGCACTTGGAGGAGGGAGAGTGTAGCAACAGGGTGACTTTACATTTAACTCAATGCTATACTATCACAGTGGAGAGTAAAGCTGTGCTGGGCTCAGCCAGTGCCTGTGCATGGAGGGAGCACATGGACCAGACCCAGCCAGAGGGGAATTGCCTATACCAACAATCAAAACTTGAGTTACTTGGCAAGCCACACCACTGCGGGCCAAAGTGCTCTGGGGTTTTAGGTAAACTTGCAAGACAGTCTAAGACTCAAGGACTGCAATTCCTAGGCAACTCTTGGTGCTGGGCTGGGATCAGAATTATTGTTTTAGTGTGGCACATGACTTAGAGAAACACCAGCCAGGGCGGCTAAGGAGTACTTGCACCACCCTTCCCTCAGCTCCAAACAGTGTAGCTTGTTGCAATCAAAGTGACACCTTCCTTCTGCTTAATGGAAGAGTAGAAATTAAAAAGGACTTTGTTTTACAACTTGTACACCAGCTCAGCCACAGTTAGGATAGGGCACTGGGCAGAGTGGTGAGACCCCATTCTAGGCCCGAGCTCCAAGACAACATTTCTAGACACACCCTCAGCTAGAAGGGAGCCCACTGCCTTGAAGGGAAGGACCCAGTCCTGGAAGGATTCATCACCTGTTGAATAAAGTGCCCTTGGGCCCTGAATAGCCAGCAGCAATACCCAGGTAGTATGTCATGTGACTTGGGCTCTGAAATATGCTGACTTCAGGTGTACCCAAGCACCTTACCTGGTGTGGTAGCTACAGTGAGAGACTCCTTCTGCTTGAGAAAAGCAGAAGGAAAGATAAAGAGGACTTTGTCTTACATCTTAGGTACCAGCTTGATCATAGTTGGGTAGAGCACCAAATGGACACTTGGGGTACCCTATTCCAGGCTTAGGCTCTTAGATGGTATTTCTGGACATCCTCAGACAGGAGGAAGAAAGAAAAGAAGGAAGGGAAGATCACAAAACAACCAGAAAACAAATGACCAAATGGCAAAAATAAGTTCTTACTTAATAAATTTGAATGTAAATGGATTAAATCCTCCAATAAAAAAGATACAGAGTGACTGAATGCATTAAAAAATGAGACTGAATGATCTGTTGCCAACAAGAATCACACTTTCACTTATAAATTCACACATAGACTAAAAACAAAAGGATGGAAAAATGATATTCCATGTCAATGGAAACAAAAAACAGCAGAAGTCACTATACATAAATCAGACAAAATAGATTTCAAGAAAAAATCTATAAGAAACAAAGAAAGTCACTATATAAAGATAAAGGGGTCAACTGAGCAAGAGGATATAATAATCATAAATATATGTACAGCCAACACTGGAGCACTCAGATATATAAAGCAAATATTATTACAGCTAAAGAGAGAAATAGATCCTAATACAATAGTAGCTAGAGTCTTTGGCACTATACTTTCAGCATTGAACTGATACTTCAGACAGAAAATCAACAAAGAAACATCAGACTTATCTGCATTATAGACCAAATGGACATAATAGACATTTATAGAACATTTCATTCAATGATTGCAGAATCCACATTTTTTCTCCCTCAGTACGTGGACCATTCTCAAAGATAGACCATATGTTAGGTCACAAAACAAGTCTTAAAAGCATTTAAAAAAAAACTGATATAGTATCAGCATCTTCTTTGACCACAATGGAACAAAATGGAAGTTAACAATATGAGGAATTTTGGAAACTCTAGAAACACATGGAAATTAAACACTATGCTCCTGAATAACCAGTTTATTTAAAATTTAATTTATTAAAAATTTAATTTATAAATTTTTTAAACAATTATGGAAAGACAACCTACCAAAACCTATGGATTACTTCAAAAGCAATATGAAGAGGGAAGTTTATAGCTGCTACATCAAAAGCAAAGAAAAACCTCAAATAAACAACCTAATAATATATCTTAAAGAACTAAGAAAGCAAAAGCAAACTAAACCAAAAATCAGTAAAAGAAAATAATAAAGGTCAATGTCCTTAGCAGGGACATGGATGAAGCTGGAAGCCATTATCCTCAGCAAACTAACCGCAGAAACAAAACCAAACACTGTGCATTCTCACTTATAATCAGGAGCTGAACAATTAAAATGCATGGACACAAGGACGGGAACAACAAACAATGGGGCCTGTGGCGGGAAGGTGTGAGTCAGGGGAAGAAGAACATCAGGATAAATAGCTAATGTATATGAGGCTTAACACCTAGGTGATGGGTGAATAGGTACAGCAAACCATGATGGCACATGTTTACCGATGTAACAAACCCACATGTCCTGCACTTGTATCCCAGAACTTAAAATTAAAATCAAATTAAATTTAAAAAGAAGAAATGTAAATGGTTTTCAGGGGCTGGAGGGGTAGGTAGAAAGGACGAGTGATGACTAATAGGTATGCAATTTCTTTTGGGGGTGATGACAAGGTCTTTGAACTAGATAGTAATGATGGTTGTACAACATTATGAATATGCTAAAAATCACCGAATTATACAATTTAAAAGGATTAATTTTATATGATCTCAATAACAGTGTTATAAAAATGAAAAAAAAATCAAAACAGAAATTGAAAAAAGAAAATACAAAAGATCAATGAAACAAAAAATTTTTTTAAGATAAAATTGACAAACCCTTAGCCAGACTAAGGAAAAAAAAAGATGGGGAGACAATCCAAGATAGCCAAACAGGAACAGCTCTGGAGTGCAGTTTCCAGCGAGAACACAGAGGGTGAGTGATCACCACATTTCCAAATGAGTTTTTACTGCCCACAGACCAGGAGATTCCCAGGTGAAAAAGTGCCACAAGTTTCCAGCACAGCAGTTTTAACCAGCACAGCAGGTCTCTGCACAAAAACTGACACAAATCTGGGTGGCCATTTCAAGTGGCACCTGGAATGCCTGGGACACAGAGCCGCCCATTCAACTAAACAAAAAGGGGGCTGAAACAGGGAGCCAGGTGATCTGGCTCGACAGGTCCCACCCCCACAAAGACCAGCAATCTGAAACACTCTGGACTGAGTGTTTCACAGCAAGCACAGCTGGACCCAGGATTGTCCAGCTCTGTAGGGGAAGGGCATCCGCCATTATCAAGGCTGTCCAATACTACCAAGGCAGTCTGCCGTTACTGAGGCAGGCCACCATTACCAAGGCAGTTCCAACTATATCTCTACAAACAAAACTGCAAGGAAGTTCACACAGCAGCTGGACAGAGCCCACAGCACATCAGCAATGCCTCTGATGGCTGACTGTGACTAGGCAACCTGCTCACTGGGCAGGGCATCTCTGACAAAAGGCAGCAGCATGTCAGGAACTTATAAATAAAGCCCCACCTTCCCAGGACAGAGCACCTGGGAAAAAAAAGGCAGTTATGAGTTCCGCTGCAACAGACTTAAACGTACATTCCCAGCAGCTCTGAAAGGAACAACAGAGCTCACAGCTCAGCACATGAGCTCCTATAAGGGATACACTGTCTCCTCAAACGGCTCCCAGACCTCCGTATATTCAAAAACTCACCTCATGGAGCTCAGGCTGACATACAGTGGGTATCCTTCTGGGACAAAGATAACAGAAGAAGAAACTGGCACCAACCCTTACTGTTCTGCAACAACCACAGGTGATTGATTCCCAGGCAAGCTAGGTCTGGAAAGGACCTCCAGCAGTCCTACAGCAGAGGGTCCCGTTAGAAGGAAAACTAAAAAAACAGAAAGAAAATACTTCATCATCAACAAAAAGATGTCCACTCAGAGATCCCATCCAAAAGTCACCAACGACAAAGACCACAGGTAAATAAATCCACAAAGATGGAAAGAAACCAGCGCAAAAAGGATGAAAACACCCAAAACCAGAATGCTTCCCCTCCTCCAAGGGATCACAACTCCTCACCAGCAAGGGAACAAGACCAGATGGAGAATGAGTCTGATGAATTGACAGAAACAGGCTTCAGAAAGTGGGTAATAACAAACTTCTCTGAGATAAAAGAACATGTTCTACTGCACTTATGTATGTTTTTGTTTAACTTGTGGACAAAGACTTATAGATAGGTGCAAAAAATAAATCCTCTTTTGCAACTCAGAACTCATTGTTCAGTATGATTTTGATACATATAAGAAGGGATATAATAAAAAAAAATTTTTTAAAGAACATGTTCTAATCCAATGCAAAGAAACTAAGAACTTTGAAAAAAGGTTTGATGAAATGCTAATGAGAATAAACAGCTTAGAGAAGAATATAAATGAATTGATGGTGCTGAAAAACACAACACAAGAACTTCGTGAAGCATACACAACTTTCAATAGCTGAATCAACCAAGCAGAAGAAAGGAAATCAGAGATTGAAGATCGACTCAAAGAAATAAAACAAGAAGGCAATATTAGAAAATAAAAGAGTAAAAAGAAACAAACAGAGCCTCCAAGAAATATGGGATTATGTGAAAAGACCTAACCTACATTGGATAGGTGTACCTGAATATGACAGAGAGAATGAATCCAAGCTGGAAAACACTCTTCAGGATATTATCCAGGAAAACTTTGCAAACCTAACAAGCCAGGACAATATTCAAGTCCAGGAAATTCAGAGAACACCACAAAGATATTCCTCAAGAAGAGCAACCCCAAGGCACATAATCATCAGATTCACCAGGGTTGAAATGAAGGAAAAAATGCTAAGGGCAGCCAGAGAGAAAGGTCGGGTTACACACAAGGAGAAGCCCATCAGACTCATGGCAGATCTCTCAACAGAAACCCTACAAGCCAGAAGAGAGTGGGGGCCAATATTCAACATCCTTAAAGAAAAGAACTTTCAACCTAAAATTTCATATCCAGCCAAACTAACCTTCATAAGCAAAGGAGAAATAAAATTCTTTATGAACAAGCAACTGCTCAGAGATTTCATCACTACCAGGCCGGCCTTACAAGAGCTCCTGAAAGAAACACTAAACAAAGGAACAACCAGTATCAGCCACTCCAAAAACAAACCAAATGGTAAAGATTATCAACACAATGAAGAAACTGCATCAACAAATGCACAAAACAACCAGCTAGCATCAAAATGGCAGAATCAAATTCACACATAACAACACTAACCTAAAATGTAAATGGCCTAAATGCCCAATCAAAAGAAACAGACTGGGAAATTGGATAAAAAGCTAAAACGCATCAGTGTGCTGTATCCAGGAAACCCATCTCATGTGCAAGGATACACACAGGCTCAAAATAAAGAGATGAAAGAAGATTTACCAGGCAAATGGAGAGCAAAAACAAACAAACAAAGAAAAAAAGCAGGAGTTCCATACTAGTCTCTGATAAAATAGACTTTAAACCAACAAAGATCAGAAAAGAAAAAGGGCATTACATAACAGTAAAAGGATCAATGCAAAAAGAAGAGTTAACAATCCTAAATACATATGCACCCAATATAGGAGCACACACATACATAAAGCAAGTTCTTAATGCCCTACAAAGAGACTTAGACTCCCACACAATAATAGTGGGAGACTTTAACACACCACCGTCAATATTAGACAGATCAACTAGACAGAAAACTAACAAAGATATCCAGGACTTGAACTCAGATTTGGACCAAGCAAACCTAATAGACACATACAGAAGTCTCCACCCGAAATCCACAGAATATACATTTTTTTCAGCACCACATCATACCTACTCTAAAACTGATCACATAATTGAAAGTGAATCACTCCTCAGCAGATGCAAAAGAACGGAAATCAAATCAAACAGTGTCTCAGATCACAGTGTAATCAAGTTAGAACTCCGAATTCAGAAACTAACTCAGAACCAAACAACTTCATGGAAACTGAACAACTGGCTCTTGAATGTTGACTGGATAAACAATGAAATGAAGGCAGAAATAAAGATGTTTCTTCGAAACCAATGAGAATGAAGACACAATGTACCAGAATCTCTGGGACACATTTAAAGCAGTGTCTAGAGGAAAATATATAGCAATAAATGCCCACATGAGAAGCAAGGAAAGATCTAAAATCGACACCCTATCATCAAAATTGAAAGAGCTAGATGAGCAAGATTTTAAAAACTCAAAGGTAGCAGAAGACAAGAAATAATTAAGATCAGAGCAGAACTGAAGGAGAGAGAGACACAAAAACCCTTCAAAAAAAATCAATAAATCCAGGAGCTGGTTTTTTGAAAAGATCAACAAAATAGACCATTAGCCAGATTAATAAAAAAGAAGAGAGAGAAGAATCAAAT